>JASAMX010005296.1:0-26041 GCA_030248175.1 Microlaimidae sp. YZB2_3
ACAAAACAACTTCATTATTGTGGTCCATGGTCCATGTGATTTTCAAAATAAATTTTTTTTTGTGATTTTTTTCGGTGATTCTGCAGAATTCTGGCAGTGTTAAAACAGTTTTTAGTTTATTGGTTTACAATATATAAAATAATAGGGTTATTTTTTTGCCTTTATAATTTTCTAATTATCTAGAATTGTGACTTATAATCATAATATTCTTCTAATTTAATGCATTGTTTTTTTAGGGTGACTTTGATTGAATTTGCGGAAATAGAACCACCTAATTCAGAAATGAGCCCAATGCGCGTACTAATCAAAATTCAGAAATTGGACCCACCGTTCTTCCAGGAACCAAAGAAATGGTAAATGCAGTATTATTCTTAATCTCAGCAATTAAATGTCACCGTTTTTCATACAATATTGCTGCGAATAAAAAAAAAACAGTTAAAATGTTTAATACGCTCTAAATTTTTCAGGTAATAGTACATCATTCATCTTCATCAGTAGTAGTAAAACACAAAAAAAGCATATTGCTAAATTCCATTTAAAATTTTCATTATAAGTGAAATTTAATTTAAACTTAATAATATATATCTATTATCAGTACGAGTACTAAATTGTTCAGTCCCAGTACTAAAAACACTAAAAAAAGTGGTTTTAGGTGAGAACCTTCCTCCTCTAAAAAATGTTTTGGCCGCCTATGCCAGCGAATTTTTTTCAAGAACTACCCCTTCCTAAAAAAACCACTGAAGGGCTGCTTTCTTATGCTAGAGGGTGGATATATGGTTAACTTATGGCCGGTTCATATCAGTTCCAGAAAAAAATACTGAGTGAACAAACGAAAATTATAAGAAATTAAAAACGCTGATGTGGTAATAAAACTAAAAAATGACTTAAAATTACAACACCAGCAAAAATAAACTTACACTTTATTATATTAAAGACATGCAAGCAAAAATAAAACAATAATATACAGTATAACGTATAAACTAAACTCAGCAGGGTTTTTTTTATTATTAGACCCCAGCAGGGACGTACCCACGGTTTTATTTTTTTTTGGAAGCCCCCCTTAATTTTTGAAAAGGTTCAAAAAGCAGGGATAAACGCAGATAAAGCTGCATAATACACTGTTTTTGGCCTAATAACATATTATCCAATGTTTTTAGGTAAAAACATGTTTTCCTTAGTTAAAAATTACATTAGCAGACATTGGCAGAGGCTTGGATTTCACAACAAAATGATTTAGAGACTTTTTAGACACTATGGATACACCCACACTGTAAACCAAAGCAGATGAGCAGCATCCCCATGTTTTTTAGGGTACCTATATGGAAAAAATTACCGAGCCATTGCTATAGGCGGCTTGTAATTTTAGGAGGGGGTAAAGTATATACACAAATCAACCAAATCTGATTGTTTGTTTTGCTTTTAATACTTATTGTTATTAAAATTATTGTACTTTTTTTAATAACATTAGGCAAGATAAATAGCAAGAAATATGCACATTATGGAACTTGATCGTAAGCGAAGTGAAGTGAAAAGTTTTTTTGCTTTTTGGTGGTCAATTGTGGTACTAAAACTATTTTATAGTTTTGCGCCGAGCGAGTAGCGAGGCGCTAGAAAATTGTGAATTTTTAGCCTCTGAAAACCCCCAAATTTTCAATCTGGCGACCATTTCGGGGGGAAGGGGCGGCTGCCCCCCGCCCAACCATTATCCTTATTTTTCTCCCGTCCGACCGTTTCGGGGGAGGGGGCGACCGCCCCCCTCTGGTTATTCCCTGGACCCCATGGAGTATTGTTACACATAGAAAAAATTTTGGAGGTCGCACTCCGCAACAAAACGAAAAAAAATCTTATTTTTCAAATACAAATTAATTTAAATTATCAATTGACACTTAAATCATGGCAAAACAATTCCATAGGTGGGCAGCCTCCCGGATTTTGAGGGGTATACCTGACCCCCGAAATTTGGGGGGGGGGTCTAAAAAATAAACCACACCTGGAGTTTACGTACAACCACGTAATGACCTTAGCATAGGTGGGCAGGGGGGGGGTTGGGGGTTATACCAAAAATATATAATACTATATATTCTATTAAGGAAAAATATGACACTCAGTCCCAGAAGCGGAACGATTTGGTGCCATTTTTTGAGTTGTCATTAACTGTTGTGCGCATAAAATGGCAAAATAACTGTTCTTATTGAGGCATGTGTCGTGTAAATGGGCACTGCTAAAAATGTAGCAGTGTTTTTGCACATATCCTAGCATGCTAACTTGAACGCTCTGCATTTTATAATCCACTGTACTTTTTCGGCAATCTTGTGCGCATATATGCGCATATACTGCACATAAAATAGCCGACCGCGAGAAACAAAAAAAATAAACCCACTAAAAGACACTACTTAGTTTGCACACTGTACACAAAATACAAACTTTTACTATAGACATACAAAAATAAAATCCAATGCAATACATAAATAAATCTTTTTGTGTATTGCATTGGATTTTATTTTTGTATGTCTATACTAAAAGTTTGTATTTTGTGTACAGTGTGCAAACTAAGTGTGGTTTTTTAGTGGTTTATTTTTTTTTCTGTTTCCAGCGGTTGTGCTATTTAATGTGCAGTATATGCGCATATATGCGCACAAGATTGCTAAAAAAAAGTGCAGTGTACTTCAAAATGCAGTGCGTTCGAGTTAGCATGCTAGGATATGCACAAAAACACTGCTACATTTTGAGTAGTGCCCATTTCCACGACACATGCCTCAATAAGAACAGTTGTTTTGCCATTTTATGCGCACAACAGTTAATGGCACTGCTCAAAAAATGGCATCAAATTATTTCGCTTCTGAGACTGAGTGTCATATTTTTCCTTAATATATTATATAGTATTATATATTTTTGGTTATACCCCCAAAAATCCCGATTATAGCTGACACCCCCCTAAAATTTGGGGGTACCCCGGACACCCCCTCTAAAATTTGGAGGGTCCCATTACTAAAAACGCTAAAAATGGGGTATTTAGAGGTATATCCCCGAAAAAATGTTTGATACACCCCCCAAATTTCGGGGGATGGGTATACCCCCCAAAATCCGGGAGGCTGCCCACCTATGGACCTTAGTGGTCCCTAATGTTATTAAACCATTTTAGTTAGACAAAAATACCACCACCCTGAGTCGATTGTTTTACCTTGGTCAGGAAAAACACCATCAGGGGCCTGTTTCATAAAATACTGGTCTTCGTAAATTACAAGTCTATCAATAACTTTTTTTATTCTGAACCATTTGCGTTGAAATTTGAAATGAAAAAAGATTATATGCCATGTGCAAACTATTTAAAATTTCATGTACGTAGCTGTTGTGTGTTTAAAGTTATTCCAGTTTTAAACTTTGGCCACTTGTAATTTTTCACAAGTTCTATAAAGAAAAATTTACCCTACTCCGAGTAGGGTAAAATTTACATTACGATTTCACTTGATTTTTTTACAAGTTTGTAAAAAAACTTGAATACAAGTGAAAATACAAGTGAAAAATAAAAGTAAAAAATACAAGTAAAAATACCATTGTAAATTTGAATTATTTTTTTTGTTGGTTTGTGGAGGTATATTAAAAAATCTATATATAAAATAATATAAAAAATCTATATAAAAATTAAATATATTATTATTTATATTACTAATATTAAATTATATATTAAAAAATCTATATAAAAAACACATATAAAAACATCTTTTTATTTGTTTAAAAATTTACAAGTCAGTAATTTTAAAAACTTGTATTTTTCTCCATTTTACAAACTTGTAAAATTTACCAGTATTTTATGAAACAGGCCCCAGCAGGGGAACAGTAAATACTGCTCTGCACAAAATACACAAATTTTCCGTACCTTTTACAACATTTTCACTTTCCAAGACGCTCACATTGTGCATAAAATGTTTTTTATTAATTATAAAAATATTGCATATAAATAGATGATTGAGCGGTCTGGTCATTTTTGTTAAAAACGAGTATACCACTGAAATCTTGTAAATGATTTAAAACTTTAAATCATTTTAAATAATTGTGTCAAAGTAGGTAATATTTTTATTGCATTCGAATACAATCTATTTCTATCCAGATAAACAACAGAAAATGACAGGCTGGAAAGGTGGATATGATAGAAAGTTTTCATTAATATAGGAACCAAATTGCGTCCTTAACAGTTAATAAAAAGATTGGAAGTTTTAAGACTAAAACTATTTTGTTGAATTACTAACCATAAAATTAAAGTCTAAATTGTTAGAAAAAATAGTTGTTTAAAATCCTAAAAAAAATATTAAGATTAAATTTAAAACAATAGATTATAAAAAGCATGTTAAGTAAATTACAAGAAAACTTGTTTAAAAGAAAAAAAATCCGTTTTACGTTTTTCAGCTCGTGGTCCATATTTTGGATATTTTCCAACATATATCAAGTAATATCTAAAATAATATAAATAAATTGAAACTCCAGTAAATGACAACTATAGTCTATACGAAAAGGATGCGGTGCGGACTGGCGACAAAACTCGAACTTTGAAATGTTATATATCCATAACGGAGATTAGAATATGTGCGGGACATATATGGGAGCCTAGCTTAAACTCTTGGGTATCTTTTGAAAAGGTTAGGAAAAAGGTTTTTCGATGACGTCATCACTACAGCGGATGGGGTGAAAAAAAACGGTTAGTAGTGAGTAAGCAAATGAGTAACTTCCTAATGTTTTTTTTTGATTTTGAATAACTTAGTCGAATCAACTCTATATAAGTTGAATTTTGGAACATATATACAACTGACAGCGCAGAATCGATTGATAATCACGATTTTGTGATTTGACAAATTGTGTGGTCGATCATGACGTATATGGAAATTTTATTTAAAACAATTATAACTCGGCCATATGAGAGATAGCACCATTCTGATTGTGTATAATGTATTTGAAGGAAATGGTGTAGATTTTATTTCAAACCGACATGTTTCGGACTAATTCCTTAGTCCCTTTTCAAGGCTATTTTACATTTGTTAGGATCGCAGAACCTAATTTATATAAATTAAAGAATATAATTTTAATTTTAAATTCATTAGTAAAAATATATTTTAATTTCATGTCATGTTTTATTGACATGTCGGTTTGAAATAAAATCTACACCATTTCCTTCAACTACATTATATTCGGCCATATGCAAATTTTATTTAAAACAATTATAACTGGGTCGAATAAAATCTATATGACTTGAAATTCGGAACCCCTAGCCGCACTCAAAAAGCGCGATTACCAAGGATTGTGCATTGGCTTTTGCATTATCTCGCATAAAAAATTTAAATTGATAAAAGACTCAATTCCTCTAAAATAATGATTAATAATTTATAATAAACTTAAAACATAATCAAACATACTGAGGAATTAAATTTTTATCAATTTAAATTAATAATGTGAACTAATGCAAAATCGAAATAAAATTCGTTTTTTTTATTTCGAAAGTAAAAATTAACAATATCATCTATTTAAATTTTTTTAATATTCTTAAAATTTGACAATTATTTATATAAAAATACTTTAGTTAAAACAGTATGTATACTTTTCAAGTCATAAAATGTGATAAAAACTCCAAAAACCGCGTTTAAAGTCAGTTTTTATTAGCTTTTTAATTCTATTTTCTCCTTCTCCATGAAAAAAGACGTCCATACCTAATTTTTGGTTAATCCTTGGTTAATCGGGTTGGGTGGCGGAAAAAAAGCACCCGTGGCAAAGGCGAAAAAAAACACCCGTGCGCAAGGCGGAAAAAAAGCACCCGAAAGAAGCGCATGATAAGTATCGCACAGCGGCGTTTATTTACTACGTTATAAGTATGATATTATTACGTTATAACTTATTATAAAGTATTACTTTATTAGTTAGTAGCATGTTTGCATTAATAGTTCAATATATTTTTGGACTTTTGTATTTGGCTTATAAACATTAAATTTAAAAGTATTCGCAGAGTAAATAGATGAAAAATGAAATAAAATTTATTTTAATCTGCTGGGTAAAAAAATGCTAGAAATGACAAACAATCTGTGTTAGCTTTAAATTTGAACTCTTCAAATTTGAACTTCAAATTCTTAATATGCGATTTTTCTATTAATAATCTTAATATTATAAAATATTTGAGCAATTTTTCACACCTTCTAATTTTTTTTGTTAAATTTAAAAGCTTTTTTTAATTTATATTGGCGGTGTTAGTTTTAACATATTTACAATTATACACGGTATTCACAAAACTTTGGACCGGGTTCATTTGGACTGGGTTCGTCTGTTTTTGTCAGAAAACTGTACTGGGTCCACTTTTTGGACCGAGTCTAGTACTTAATATTGTCATCGCACGCTTTCATTAATTTGTTTTAACAAATTTTATTCAAAAACTTGTTTTAGGTGAAATACAAACAGTCGATACTTTTTTGTTTTAAAAATGCATTTTTGATAATTTTTAGTCGATGTAAAAATATTGGACTCGATTTAGTTTTCCCGCTAAAACAAAAGGACCCAGTCCGAATGGATCCGGTCGGAAGTTTTACGAATACCAATAAAAGTTTTTTTTCGTTTAATTTTTTTCCAATTATTATTTTTTCCAATATTACATAATAAATACGAATTAAGGTCAACGCGTTTCAATTAATTGTACACAAAAATTGTAGTTTTTGTTCAATCTTAAAAAAAGTTTATTTATTTCAATATTATCACAATGTAGTGTGTCTCAGCGGGGACTCAATCCAGGGACCTTCAGTATGCAAGACGTAGAATCCGCAACTGCGCCACAGCCTCGACGTTAATTAATTAATTTATTTCTTTAATCTTGATTTATTTTTAATTCTTTAATTTTCTAAAGTATATTATAATCGTTAAAAAATGGTTGATTTCGACGTTCGAATGAAGTTTAAAGTTTCTGTAACTGTAACCTTTTAAAGTTTCTGTAACTGTTTTCGGCATCTTTAAAACCTACCAGCGTTGGCAAGGTTTCGTACTGTAATTTACATGGAAAAAAGTTGCAGTTATTAAGGCCATCGACGAATGTCATAGAAATGTGTTTTTTTTTCAAAAAATAAAATAACAAAGCCTGGCCTACAGTCCCTACGAGTATAATTATATAATAAAAACAACGATCGTTTACAGAAAATTCCGGATTATTTTTTTAAGATCACTATTGCAGAAATTAATGAAATAATAGCGTGAAAATCTTTAAAAACTCTGTGCAACAAGTTGTATATACAATACTGATAACTTAATAAATAAACGCCGCTTCATGATATTTGTCATGCGCTCCTTTCGGGTGCTTTTTTTCCGCCTTGCGCGCGGGTGCTTTTTTTCCGCCTTTGCCACGGGTGCTTTTTTTCGGTAAACCATCGGGTTTTATGAGTGGGGCTGCTGGAGCTTTATATTATATATTCTCTGTTATAGCAGTTGATAACGGAGAATCGATTGATAGCGATGTTTTTTGATTTGACCTTTGTGGGGTCGCGGTAATGTGGTAAATGTTTACTTTTGATTTAAATAGACAATTTAAATAGACAATTTAAATCGACAATTTAAATAAACAATTTAAATAGACAATTTAAATAGACAAGACAATTAATCCGGCGGCCGGTTACAAGACAGGACTTGAACTAGTTTCTTTATGGGTTTATATAGAGCGGCGCGGCTGTTTCAATTAAGTTTTTCCTCAACGATGCTTCCATCAGTTTTTACTGTAATAACGTACTGCTTTAAAATTTAAAAAGTAAAAAAAAAGATTAAAAAAAGATTAACAAATAATATCAGGATTAAAAAAAAGTAAACTTTTTATTCATTGTTGAAAGGAGAAAAAAACTAAAGTCAAAATTTTTACGATAATTTTAGTTATGCTTATTGTCTAAAAACGTATTAAAATTAGAATTTTATTTAGACATGCACACACAACTGCAACAATCATTTTGTCCAAATAAAGTTTTACAACAGAATCAGCAGTGTTGTAATGCTAAATTTTAAAGGTTAAAAGTTGGAGTAGAAATGTTAATATAACATGCTTGGTTCACACCAGAGGGGCAAGTCGTCGTTACTACAGCAAAATGAGCCACAGTATTCAGTTAAAATAATTTTAAACACACAAAATAAAAATAATTTGTTTGAGTGGTTAATTGGGCCAGGTATGTATCAGCTTGTTTCACAACCAACTCGTGAGTAGGGATCGACCAAAGCAGGATTTTTGCTGATGCCGGGGCCGGGGCGCGGGTGAAGAAATTTGGATTTGCCGGGGCCGGGGCAGGCGAAAAATTTAGCAGCATTTGTAATTTTGGTCATTTTTTAAAAATAAAAATCAAAGTTTTTACTGTTTATTATTTGTTTTAGGTAATTTATAGTCACATTTTGGAATTAAGGAACTTTGTGAGTAAAAAAAGCATATGTTTTATTACACAAAAGTTTTTTTCTAAGCAAAACAAAATTTTTATTTTGATATTTCGATTTTTTAAACCTAAATTATTATTTTATTTACATAATAATATAATGTACATTTTTACATAATTATTAGCAGTATATTCTTGTAAAAAGCAATATTACACTTAATCGCATACCATTTATGTTACTTTTAAAGAATACTTTACAAATCGAGCAGGAGTTAAAGTAATTTTATACAAGGAGTATTTTGATCAGTAAAGCAAAACATGATAAAGAAACTAAAATCAAAACTGGGTACAATTAACAAAACTATTTCACAATTACAAAATTTTTCATATTAAAATACTATAAATTAAATATGTTGGTACCTCATTGGCATAATTTAACCGTAAAAGTTAAGAATACTAGTCTTGAATATTATTTTGAAGAAACACCTTTTTCGAATTTCATTTAAACACCATTATTCAACATTTTTCAGTGTAAACATATAAAAAGGGTTAAAACGCGCCTTTTTATTTTAAAATATAAGAACATTTTTAAAGTTTTATTGTCACTTTTTGTAAATTTTTATTGTAAAATTGTAAAAAGTAAATTATTATATAGTGAGTACAGGCTACTACTCGTTTTTTAGCTGTTTCAAGTTGATTGTTTTAATGATTTTAATCAAATTATTTAATTTTAGCCAAAAATTATAAAATCAACGTCACGTAAACTTTTTTAATGTAATTATTTTGGTGATTTTACACTAATTTTTTATAATTTCGCGAGATTTATCAAAATCATATAACCCAAGAAAATTTTTGATTATAAACTAGGTTAAAAATTAGTTAGTATTATTCTTATTCAGCATTATGCGAAAACTTTTTTTTTATATTAAATATAAACAGTCCAACTTTTTGTTTTAAAAATTTACATTTGGTGTTTTTGAGGGATACAAATATTGGATTAAAAAAGTGGACTGAATTCGCAAGTTTTTTTGAATTTTATGAATACTAGTGTAGATTTAGCAATAAACTTAAAAATTCTAAAATAAAGACAAGACATCAGCTTGAATTTTTTTAACGTAACAAAATTAAAAAAAAAAATTCAAATATTCACCAAAAAATAAACTTATGAATATAACCCAAGAAAATATATTTAGTTGTACAATAAACCGTTCAACTCACACATATTCGAATTTAATAAATCAAATTTAATCACGATTTTCTGCTAATTTTTTGTAGAAAGCGATTTTGTAAAATAGTCTCAGAAAAAAAAAAACACGAATTTCGGTGTACAAAATATCGCTGTGCAAGAAAATTTTTATTGAGTGCACAGAAAATAGTTTGGGCTTGAAAAGTCACAAGTACATCATTTTTTGTAAAATTTAGGTAAAAAATTTACTCTCTAGCCGAAAATTCTCTTGTTTTATATATTTTTGATATAAGCAATTATATTAGAATTACTTCAATATATGTAAAATACGTCTTGTGATTAAACAAATAAAACTTGTAACTGACCTTGATAATTGCAGTATTGAATCGACTATCGAATTTACATTTGGTGTTTTTTGGGGGAATACAAATATTGGATTAGAAAAAGTGGACTGACTCCGCAAGTTTTTTGGAATTTTATGAATACTAGTTTAGATTTAGCAATAAACTTAAAAATTCTAAAATAAAGACAAGACATCAGCTTGAATTTTTTTAACGTAACAAAATTAAAAAAAAATTCAAATATTCACCTAAAAAAAACTTAAGAATATAACCCAAGCAAATATATCCAGTTGTATAATAAACCGTTCAACTCACACATAATCGAATTTAATCACGATTTTCTGCTAATTTTTGTAGAAAGCGATTTTGTAAAATAGTCTCAGAAAAAAACGAATTTTGGTGTACGAATTATCGCTGTACAAGAAAATTTTTATTGAGTGCACAGAAAATAGTTTGCGCGTGAAAAGTCACAAGTTCAACATTTTTTGTAAAATTTAGGTAAAAAATTTACTGTCTAGCCGAAAATTCTCTTGTTTTATATATTTTTGATATAAGCAATGAATTGATTGAATTGATATAGAATTACTTCAATATATGTAAAATACGTCTTGTGATTATTAACAAATAAAACCTATAACTGACCTTGATGATTTGCAGTATTCAATCGACTATTTACCATTAAAATCTTTTAAAACATTTAGTAAAAACGGTTTTATATTAAAGATTAAATACCATATTTTAACAATTATTTACCGAATTACACAATTTGGAACAAAAATACAATTTTTTAAACGGTTAAAATTGACTAATTGTATATTTTTTGAAAAGGCAGGAATTAAAAAAATTATGTGTACCAATTCGTTTATTTAAAAAACTTTATAACCGCACAATTGTAATTGGTCCGTTTACGTTTCTTATTCAAGATTATACTAAATTATTGCGGTGTTCAGGGGGCCATTTGGAACTTAACGCATGGACGGTTGAAAAATAAATGAATTAAAAAAATTAAAAACAAGGATTTAGAAAAAAATTCTTTAAATAAATTTAAAACAAATTCTGGGGAAATGTGCATCCCCTGGGTATTGAATACATAATGATTTGGCATGTAATTTTTATCACAAAAATAAATTTATTAACAATATATTATTGTCTAAAAATATATGTATTTAGCTTACTCATAGTTGCCATAAATACTATGTATTGTGGAGTCCCAATGGCTCTTTTAGTACTATGGGAGTTAACCTTCCCGTGGTTTTCCCCGTGACACACATAATGCAATTTTCAACATGGAATATATCTCTTCTACTTGTAGTTCAAATTATAAACGGTAACACCATTTAGAAGGTGTATATTACAAGGAGGAAAAATGGTACAGCTTACGGATGGACCGGGGAAAGGTGCAAAAAAAGCATAAGGGCTATTGTAACTATTTTAGTATTTTAGGAATCAATGGAAATGGAAATGTCATGGATACTAATACTAATAAATTGGATAAAACTGGAACCAGACCCTATTGCATGCTTACTATAGGTAAAATACTCGTAGCTGAGAACGTAGGCATGGTTTAATTTTCGCCTTTTAAAAAAACACATTTTTTTACCTGTTTTTAATGAAAACTTTAAAAATTCATTGCTAATATAAGATTATTTTATATGAATTGGTTTTTAGTGTAAAGAAGTCTATTATATATGTATGCATTTTGTAATCAACGCTTGTATTTTTGTTTAAATTTTGTTTTTTTTATATGTTTAAAATCGATTTTGGTTAAGATTATTTAGTGGTAAGTTAAGATTTAACATAGCCGTGAAATACTTGCTGCCGTCTGTTTTAACGGCGCAGTGTAGAGTGAATCATTTTAACTTGTTTCGGGTCATTGGTTCCACGTGCAGAAGAGAGCATGCGTACTGTGAAGACTTGGGAAACTGCGCAATTGTGAACTCATTTGGGATTTTTACAACCTCAGGTAAAGTTGGAAGCGTGCCCATACTTGATTTCTGCTACCACTACGCTGATTAGTCGATTTGAAAAACGAAAAACAATTTTGAGCGATTATTGGAGTAAACAAAAAGACGAGAGTCACAGACTCACAGCTACGAGGATTTTACCTATAACTAGTTATTATCCTTAAATAATACTTTTAGCAATAATTTTTTTGCAAAGAATTCTGTTCCACAAAGGTAAGTTGAAGTCCACAAAGGAAGTACAGATAGACTGGAACCAATCAACAATCCGAGGAATAGTTTAGTAGTTACATATCTAAAATAATCATAACATACCTTTTTTCCAAATCCTTTAACAAGATTGTCCTTAATCTTATTATGCTGCAATGGGCCCTATTAGTAGTGAGTGATGATATTGTGCAAGATGATATCAACAGCGATTTCTATTTTATATGGGAAGATTGGGATATCTCTACAAACAAACAAACAAACCAACAAACAAACAAACAAACAAACAAACAAACAAACAAACAAAACAAATTCTGCAAAACAAGTTTCAAACAAACAAACAAACCAACAAACAAACAAACAAACAAACAAACAAACAAACAAAACAAATTCTGCAAAACAAGTTTGTAATTAATGTTTTGCTTATAAAACCAGTCATAACTCACGAACCCATAAAGCGATTGTAAAAATTAAACTTTCTTCGAACTTGTCAAATACTGTAAAATTTAATGCTGTACTTAGTTTTAACTATTCTGAAATGTTTTATTTGATTAATAAGTTAAAACTCTAATAGTTTACACAATAGTTCATCAAAAATTATTTTTGTATTATTGCTTTTTAAAAAATATTACGAATAAAATGATACTTAAACCTTAAAAATTAATTGATTTTTTATGGAGTTATGACTATTTGTATATATATATATATACCACTAATGTTAAAGTCGACCAAATAATAACCGCATTTATTGTCAAAATTATTCTATCAATATAATAATAAATTTAACATATAAATTTTGATTTTTGCTATTTTATATAAACTCAGAGCAAGAATTTTTTGTTTAAGCAGCTAAAATTTTTGGTTTAATGCTAAAATTGCCTAGGGGTAACTTTAAAAGTTATAGATAAAACTCAGCACTCAAAAACAAAATTTGACATTTCTACCAAAAATGTTACTCTTCAAATTTTCTAAAAAATCCAAAGCTGCTGAATCCTAACGGTCAATTAACCGCAAAAAACTCTGAATATACAAACTGAAATAAAAAGATCCTGTTGTTTTTTGTTGACTTTAACTTTAGCACTATATAAAATTAATCATAACTCTAGAAATCATAGATTAAATTTTACAATTAAACTATCATTTTATTTGTAATTTTCTTTAGAGAATAATGGTATAAAAATAATATTCAGTGAACTATTGTGTGAATTATTAGAGAGTTTTAACTTATTGATCAAATAAAAAATTAGAAATAGTCAAAAATAAATATACCATTAAATTTTAAAGTATTTGACGAGAACGAGACGAGAAGTATTTGACGAGACGAGAATTAAATCGATAAATATAAACATTAATGAAAAATATAAAAATATTGAAGTCGTAGCTATTGATATAAAACATACAATAAATCTAAAATCAGAATCATTTGTTTATATAGAAAACCACAAACCAATAAAACAGAGGATTTAGATATTTTTAATGCACTACGCGATATAACTGACAATTTTCAGGAAATTTTGATACTTGCAGGAGATTTCAATTTAGCAGGTATTAAATGGGATTCTTTTGAAATTACATCAAATCATTAAAATGAAAAGGAATGGTACTCTTTTTTTAGTGAGATAGCATTAACTCAGCTGGTCAAAGAATCCACAAGAAACAGCAACTTCTTAGATCTCGTTTTATTTAATGATGCCAAAATATTTCAGGATATTGAAGTTTTACCTAGTTTTTCTACTTCCGATCATTATTCTATTAAATTTTCCGTTAACTCTAATATTTTTTCTGATAGTAAAAATCAAATTGAAAAGTTGGTACCAGATTTTTTAAAAGCGGACTATGAAATGTTGAATTTATTTTTATCGGCTGTTGATTGGGATCATCTATTTGAAAATTGCTCCAATGTTGAAGAATTATGGCAGTGTTTTAAGGCTGTAATTAATGAAGGAATTAAAAATCATGTACCTTATATAAAAATAAGCAATTTCAAATATTTTCATAAATACCCACTAAAAGTTAAAAAACTGCGAAATAAAAAAAAGAAATATTGGAGGGAGTTAAAAAAAGGACAAAAAACACGAAAAGAATACAAGGAATTGTGCAATAATTACAAAAAACTAGTTAAAGCTTATAATGAGGACCTAGAGCATAAAATATTAAGTAAAAAGGATTTAAAAAGTTTTTATCAATTTGTTAATAAAAAAATTAAAACTAAAGGAATTATACCACCTCTAAAGACAGATGATGGAAGTTTTGTAACACAGGACAACGAAAAATCAATATTTGCGCAATACTTCAGCTCGGTTTTTATTAATGATATGGAAATCTTCCTGAATTTAATGTAATAAAATAGGCGTTCTGAATGATATGTTTTTTAGTGTTAAAAATGTAAGAAATGCTATCAAAAAATTGTCTTACAAATTTTCAAAATCGCTTGATGACCTACCAGCTGGTTTTTAAAATAGCTTCTGTTATAGCTGAGCCTTTATCTAAAATCTATAAAAAATCATTTGACTTGGGGGTATTACCAGATGATTGGAAAATTGCGTTTGTAATACCAATTTTTAAAAAAGAATCTAAAAGTGACAAATCAAACTACCGACCTGTGTCTTTAACGTCATTTGTTTGCAAAACTATGGAAAAGTTGGTTAAAGACGAACTTTTGGCTTTTTTTACCAATTTCTTGTCTAGGCGCAACACGGTTTTAAAGACAAAAGTTCGACGGTAACACAATTACTTGAAACTCTAAATGACTGGACGCTGTCTATGAAAAACAAACAATTTATTGATGTTGTAAATTTAGATTTTGCGAGAGCGTTTGATAAGGTGTCACATCAAAAATTGTTGTACAAATTAGAGAAACTAGGAGTAAGTGGGAAATTTTTAACTTGGATTCAAGGCTTTATAACTGGTAGAACCTTCAAAATTTTTGTAAATAACCTAGCTTCCTCATCATATTTGGTCAAGAGTTCCGTTCCTCAGGGATCGGTATTAGGGCCTTTTTTGTTTTTAATTTTCATAAATGATTTAGTGAACGAAATTTATTTCTCTGAAATTAAACTTTTCGCCGATGATGCGAAGGTTTATATTAATTTTTTTTCAGATAATGAAACCGTGAAAACTGAACAATTACAAAGTGATTTGGATAGAATATTTAAATGGTCAGAAAATTGGCAATTAACTCTGGCCGCACATAAATGTGAAGTTCTTTATATAGGTACAAAAGATAAAAAACATAAATTTAATTATAGTATAGGAGGTAACTTACTAAAAAAAAACAAATCTAGTGAAAGATTTGGGAGTAAACCTGACAGAAAATTAAAATTTGGAGATCATTGCAAAATTATCACTAAAAAAGCTTTCAAAATTTTATCACTGATTTTTAGAACTTTTAATTCTAACTCCATTAATAACCTTTTGCGTGCATACATAGCATATGTCAGACCAATTATTGAATACGCGAGTGTTATCTGGAATCCATATCAACAAAAAGACATTTGTTTAATTAAAAGTGTACAAAAAAATCACAAAAAGACTTTATTAAAGATGTGGTTTAAAATATGCTACCTATGATGAACGATTAAATTTCTTAAATTTGAAAAGTTTTCAGGAGCGACGCAATATTTTTGATCTTTGTGAATGTTATAAAATTTTACATGAAAAAACAAACATCATAGCTACAAATTTTTTCTTTTAATTATAATAACACCAGAGGACATACATTAAAATTAAAAGTTCAAAAAACTAGGATTAACGTCAGAAAGTTTTTGTTTTGTAATAGGGTAGTTTGTAAATGGAACAATTTAACACAGAAGCAAGTAAAAGCAACCTCACTTGGAGTATTTAAGAGTATGTTTTAATCTTTGGTTCATTTTAGCGCTTAAACACAAGCCTTTGAACCAAAATTTAGATAAACCAAAATTTAGATTTTGTAATATGCGCGGCCGTAATCGGTTCGCAAGTGATATTTACTTTTGTGTTGGTTGATCTAATAAACTTTGACTTTGACTTTAAAGCCCTAAAGAAGCTCCCAAACAAATTGTCTCAAACGCCTGACTGTTTTCAAGCTTACTTTTTAAAACGATTGGCCAAAGTTATTGCTGAACATTTGGCAAAAATCTTTCAGGGGCCTGTTTCATAAAATACTGGTCTTCGTAAATTTCAAGTCTATAAATAACTTTTTTTATTCTGAACCATTTGCGTTGAAATTTGAAATGAAAAAAGATTATATGCCATGTGCAAACTATTTAAAATTTCATGTATGTAGCTGTTGTGTGTTTAAAGTTATTCCAGTTTTAAACTTTGGCCACTTGTAATTTTTCACAAGTTCTCAAAAGAAAAATTTACCCTACTCCGAGTAGGGTAAAACTTACTTTACGATTTCACTTGATTTTTTTACAAGTTTGTAAAAAAACTTGAATACAAGTAAAAATACAAGTGAAAAATACAAGTAAAAAATACAAGTAAAAATACCATTGTAAATTTGAATTATTTTTTTTGTTGGTTTGTGGAGGCATATTAAAAAATCTATATATAAAAAATATAAAAAAATCTATATAAAAATTAAATATATTATTATTTATATTACTAATATTAAATTATATAATAAAAAATCTATATAAAAAACACATATAAAAACATCTTTTTATTTGTTTAAAAATTTACAAGTCAGTAATTTTAAAAACTTGTATTTTTCTCCATTTTACAAACTTGTAAAATTTACCAGTATTTTATGAAACAGGCCCCAGATGTCTTTTGATATTGGAGAATTACTACGTTATTGGAAAATAGCCTTATTAAACTTACTGCTTAAAATAGGCACCTTAAAAGAAAATTATCGTCCAATTTCAGTTACATATTTTTCTTGTAAACTAATGAAGCAGCTTGTTAAAGAAGAACTTCTTGTCTTTTTCCTTTTTCATGTCTTTTTCAAGATCAAGAATGTTTCCACTATAATGTGTGGCATCATTAACAAATTTTGTCAGTCCATTTACAGAGCAACAATCAAGAAAAAGCTCATGGACAGATTTGTGACAACAACTGGGTTTTGTGACGTAGTTTTGCCAATCAATATCAGGGAGATTAAAATCGCCGCAAAGTACAAAAAGATAGCTAATATTTGCTAAATAGCTTATTAATTCTGAGAGCTTAACAGACTGCGCTTTTTCATGATCAGCATTTTCATGGTGATTAGGAGTTCTATAAACACAGCATAGACGTAGATTATCATTGGCACCAATTATATCTATACATTATATCTAATTCTTCAGAACGTGTTGACTTAGCTACTTCTACAGATTTAATGCAAGATTTTGTAAAAATACAAACGCCTCCACCAACTCTGTCCTTACGATCAAATCGGAAAACATTATACCCTGAATCGCAAACTAATAACGCATCACTAACAGTGTTGTCCAGCCACGATTCGGTAGAACATATAACATCAAATTTGTGCAAATTCAGTATTGGTTTAAGTAAGTGAAGACTATTTTTTAAGGTTCGGCAGTTTATCAGCTTACAATGAAGACCTGTGCCGCTATCCTAGCGAATATAAATATTGTAATATAAAATGAACTAATATAAAATATATGCCACTGCGACTCATTTCAAATTTACAACAGGACCTTTTTAACTACAGAATAAGTCACAGTCACCTGTATTTTATAATGACTGTGGCTTATTTTGCCGTAGTATCGACGAAGTGACAATGCGCCTGGGGCGCGTTTAAACCATTACAATGTCTCTTGTCGCTGTGGTCTGGAACATATTGTCACTCCGGCGTGAGCTACGCTCTCAATCAACTTAATAAAACAATTTTTAAGCCTAATGAAACATCAACAAAAAAACTTTTAAAAAGGATTTTAACTAACTAGGGCTTTAAAGAACCACCTCATCACAAAAAATTTTTAAAGGTCAGATTAAGTTTTTAAACTTTCGCCAAATTAAAACTTTTTGTAAGAAACCGTATTTATATTAAATTATTTTAGAACATCAGCTTTTAAAACTATATACAAAAGAAGTTGCCCAGTCCTATTTAGTTTGACCTCTGTGATTCACGCCCATATTATTTAATTTCAAAAAAAACCAAAAAATACTTATATACAAAAACAGTTAATGTTTATTGGTAAAAATATTTAAAGACTAACAAAGTTGGAAGTTTGAATCAGGACTCTCATCTCAAGCAAATTTTTGCATTGAAAACTACAGCAGCAAAATAAGCCGGAATAATGCCAGTAAAACGCTAAAAAACGTAAAAACGGTGGTTTAATTTTGCCAAAATTAAAAATAATTCAAATATTTTATTTTAGAAACAATAAACAGAAAAATCAAAATTAGAAAAATTTTCATTATGAAAACTCTAAGGTTTGTTGGAATCTATTTGATTAAATTGTTAATGAGTCAAATTTATATTTCAAAATCACAACTCAACTCAACTCAGGTAATTTGTAAAATTTATGTTTATCATTCTATTCTTAATACAGTGATTTCAGCCCATTTGCAGTGCTTTTTCGCCATAGGAAAATAGCAGAATTGTGCTGAGACTAAAAAAACCCTGATATTTATTATATTTTAGATGGGTGATGACAAGAAAGCATAAAAATAAGAGAATGTCCAACTGTGTGTTTTAAACAGTTGTTCAAATTAACGTGTTTCTTCTAATAGTACCCCGCCCTGTAATGGTATAACCAACCTCTAGTAATAGCCTACCATTTTACACCCGTTGAAAAAATAGTAGCTTAGCCTCTAATATTTAAGACTGAACGTAACCTTCAAGCCGGCTTGTTGCACACGCATTTTTGCAATTGTTGAAATTTGCTTTTTCTGTAAAAAAGTTGATTGCATCAGATAGCAAAATGATGGCTAATGAAACGGACAATGTCGATAGTAGTGATGGTTCTTGGAGCTTGGAGCTTTAAAGCGAAGATTCGCTTTTAGAAGCTCCGGATTAACCCCGGAACTCCGGAGTTCCGCCCTATTTTATGCTAATTTTATGAATGATTAAAAGGTGATGCTATGTCAAAATTTTTTTGTGTACTAAATTTTTTAAAAACTTATAAGTTTCTAAAACAATAAAAAGCCCTAAAAATGCAGCTAAAGTAACTTCATATCTATTTCAAGCTTAAATACGGAGCTTCGGAGCTCTTTTTGCTTTAACTGTCCGGAGCTTTGGTACAAAGCATGATACTAAAAGGCAGGTATATCACTAGTCATAGTCAATAGTGAACACCACGGTTCGGAAGCATAAGTTTGTTGTTGTTGTTCTTGTTGCATTACTTGAAACTTATCTTCCCTGTGCACATTATGCAAAGGGCAGGCGCTGAGACAATCCAGGAGAGGCGAAAAAATTTCAGCCCCATAGTTGAGACTCGTCGTCCAACATTAATAACGATGATGCAACCTTTACCGCTAGAGTGTTCACTGCATGCAATGTTTACCCATTCCGAGGTCTTCATATAAAGGATTTTTTGAGTCGCCTGATAGCATAAGTTTGTAGTGTATTTTGTTTGCAAAAATCGCTCTGCAGAAACTATACCTTAGTGTTTTAAAACGCTACTTTTACTTTTACTTAAACTAATAAAAGTAACGGATTTTCGATTACTTTTGCTTTTACTCGAATTTTGAAATTTCAATACTTTTACTTTTACTCTTACTCGGATTTTTTCTTGAAAATACTTAAATTCATTTAAGTGAAATTTAGGTATTTTCAACGACTCAATTTCCTGTAGACTTGTTGGAAAACGAGTAGCAGAAAAAGTTTTTTGAGCCGTAAAACGCTAAACACCATTTATTTAGACCAAAAAACTTATTAAAATGTAAATTTATACACAAAATTGGCAAAAAACTCGGGGAAGGAGCTCTGGAGCTTAAAAAACCAGTGTTTTGCTCCGTTTTAAGATTACTTTTATTATACTTTTACTCTTACTTTTACTTTAAAAAATAGGTCTTACTTTTACTTTTACTTTACTTAAATAAAATTTTAACCGTTACGTTTTCTTTTACCTTATACTTAAAGGTGCGCTGCGGAGTCAAACTTTTTGTCTTCGATTTTCATAATTTTTTGTAAAAACATTACCCCTACCACCAATAGCCCACAAAAATTTTTTCAACAAAATATCTCCAGTGGTTCAGGAGCTATGACCCACCAAAAATGGTGTTTTTCAACAATTATTCTGTTTGTGACAGAGTGCTTAATGGATATAACGATTTACGTTACAAATAATGCACTAAAAGAAAGCGGCTAATTTCTACTTTAAGTTGATACCTTGATCGTTAAGATTGGTGTAATATTTGTCAAAATAGTGCGTTTCCCGTACAAAAAACCTTCGATTTTATTGTTATTCGACTTGTGGGACTTATTTGATCACAAGTGTAATACTGTCAAGGCCGAACTAGTTTCTTGGTGTCGGTTAAATATTGTTTGACGCGAAAAAAACTCGTGCGACCCGGACAGTATTACACTTGTGAGTATATGAAGTGAAATTAAATCAATAAATGGCTATTATAATGGCTTCCTCTTCATTTTAATTCGCTGAATTAAAATGGTTACTATGCCATTATAATGGAGGGTGCCATTTAAATGGAGAGGCTCATTATAATGGCCTACTTTTACTTACTTTTTTATATAGGAGTTGCACATTTTTCAGTATATTATATATTTTTGCCACAACTACTTCATTATGGCTGAAATTAAAAAGCTGAAACTTAATAGAAAATTATTACAAACTCGGGCCACTATGCAAATAAATGCCAGTCACAAGCTATTGAAGCAAGATTCTGAACCTGATGCTATGGAGATAGAATCTTTGGGTTTTCAAATGGAAACTTTAATTCCCAAACTTGAAGGAAATTGGGACAGTATTTATGAATTAAAAGATGAAGACAAACAAGATGATGAATACAAAAAAACAACAGATTACTTGTTTGCTCTTTAAGATGTCGCTGGACAATTAAAATCTCAACAAAATTTTCTCAAAAAAGCTACACAATTATCCAATGTGCCAGTTTCTCAATCCTCAGTGAAAAATATGCCGCCTAAGGTTTAACTACCCAAACTAAATTTGCAGCACTTGATTGGAGACATCATGATTGGAGAGAATTCTGGGACGTTTTTGTATCACAATCTGACGCCCAGAATTTTATGGACAGCACCAAATTCTTCTACTTAAAAGGAGTGCTACATGGAGGAGCTGAGAAATTCATACAAGGAATAGCTGTCACCCACAAAAACTATAATGTGGCGAAAGACCGCTTAAAGTCAGGTTGGCAATGAAGCTGCCATTAAGTGCGCGATATACAAGGAAAATAGGCAACTACAGCCAGCTGGAAAACCATTTTCTGAAGTTCAGCATGTCCAAGAAGCAATGGAAACTCGTTCCCGTCAATTGGAATCTCTAGGCGGTGGACTAGAAGAAATGGCTGTTGAAATGATTTTATCAAAATTTCCTACTTATGTGGGAAATGGAAGTAAAACTCATAAATCTGATCAAAATTCGACCTCTGCCATTTTAAGATCAGCCTTGGAAAAATTTGTTCAAGAGCAAAAAGAAAATGAACAGATAATGCTACTCTACTCCGACTAGGGTAAATTTTTCTTTTAAGAACTTGTAAAAAATTACAAGTGGCCAAAGTTTAAAACTGGAATAACTTTCAACACACAACAGCTACGTACATGAAATTTTAAATAGTTTGCACATGGCATATAATCTTTTTTCATTTCAAATTTCAACGCAAATGGTTCAGAATAAAAAAAGTTATTGATAAACTTGTAATTTACAAAGACCAGTATTTTATGAAACAGGCCCCTGCAAAACTTTAATATAACCGGACAAAGAGTTGGAGGAGATAATAGCACCATAATTTTTCCTTATAGTTTTAAGGTTAAAAGTCAAAATCAGACAAAATATGACAAACAATACACGTAGGCAATAATTGAACAAAAGATTTTGACAGGCAAAAAGAAATTTTAAAAAGAAAAGAAATATTTTTGAAAAAAATTATTTTAAAAATGCGTGATATAAATATGTCAAACAATGTATTCAATCTATCCTTTTATCTTTTTGTTTTTTATTTGTGTTGTTTAAATTCTGAATTTTTATAAACGTAAACAGTGGACTCGGTGATCCTTTTTCCAGGCTGGCTATCGTGCGGAGGAACCTTTTTCCGTGATCCTTTTTCCTCATGAACCTTTTTCCGTCAACCATTTTAAAACATATATTTTTAGATATACACAACCTATATTTTTAGATATACTATATATATACAAAGTGGTTTTCACCTCAGTGACTTGTTATAAATACTTAACAAAACTGAGGGGAATGGCCAAATACCAAATACCAAAAAATACCTAATTTTTAAAGTGGCCGAAATTAACGGAATCTTAAAATGTGCAGTTAGTTAAACGCATTGCAAAGTGATTTTTTTTGTTCTTGATATTGTTCTTGATACATATAAAATAATTTTTTCCCGTTTGCAAACTTTAATAGTTATTAGCAAGACTAAATAATTATGTCAAAACCTTAAAAAAAAACAAGTTTTAATAATCTTTATTTTTTGTTGATTTTTTTTGGCTTGAAAAAACGTCAAAACAAGTCAAACAAGCAAAAAAAATTCTTTATAAATACGGTAGTATGATATTTGAAAACGGCAGGTTCTTTCATCTAAATTTTAAGGTGGCCGAAATTAACGGAATTTTAAAATGCGCAGTTAGTTAAACGCATTGCTAAGTGATTTTGAAGAAAATATCAAAACATGAAAATTAACAACTTTGAGCTTTAAATAAAAGATATTTTAAGGTTATATAATGCTTCGTTCTAAGTTTTATGCAGTTTAAACACAAAGCAAAATTAAAAAAAACCACAAAAAATTCACTTTTTGTATAAAAAATGTTTTTGTTGATAATGCAGAATAACACAAATAAAACACTTTTGCAAAAACACTTTATTCAACATTTATCCAGTTACTTTTGTGCCAGTTCTTTTGTGTTTTAAAAATAAACCAATTTCCAAACACCCTAAATTGGATGCCGAAATTAAGGCCTGGCCGAAATTAAGTCAAACACTCTACTAATTGATAACTCACAAAGTAAATTTAGAGTGTATGTGGGGAACTTGGAGCCAAAAGTAAAAATAGCTAAAACGTTTACCTAAGTCTAAGCGAAGCCTAAATATAACCCTAAACCATTTTTTTCCTAAAACTTCAAGTTCCAATTGCTTGTGGCTCCAAATTCCCAAAAATTTTTAATGTTCTAAGTTTCTTGCTTGTGGCTAAGAAAGACCCGTACTGATTGTAATCGCAAAAAGGATTTAAAAAGAGGACTAAAACTGTTGCATTAATTCAAGTGGTAAAGAATTAATTTTCCACAGTAAATTACAGTTCTTTTCTGTAGGATCAAATGGAAACTCAGCAAATCGTGGTCACAACAATTTTTTACAATCGCGAAATAGCAACATAAAAGTTAAATTGCCTAACATAAATTATTTAGATTAGAACGTGATTAGAAAGTTTAAATTTATTTTTTGTGGTACACTGTGAATACAAAAATCTAACATTTTGAAATATTTTTGCCTATAAAACACCCTGCTGTCGGCTACATAAACTCTTTAGCAGTTACCAAAGTTTTTTTTAGCTACTTTTTAATTTTTAATCAATGTACTTCCACTACTATTCAAATTCAGTACAAATGGTTGAAAACTACTTTTTTATAGTGCGGCTACGTTTGGCACTATTGTCCTGACTTCTGCTTATTTGAAATCTATACAAATAACACGATAAACGTTAATGAAACGTATTACTGTTCCTCAACTGACGACACGTCAGGATATTGCTATTATCAATTAATTTTCTGGCTTTATTTTTGTTTTAAACTATAACAAAAAAACCCATCGATTTAGAGTAGTGAATAAAAAAAATGGTTACATTTTTATATTTCGCTATCAAACCTCAATATTAGGATAACTTTCATGTTTCACTCATTAACTACTGAATGTTTGTTTCACATCTTGGTAAAAAAGCACGAGGAGCTTTAAAACGTCCATAAAGTAAAAACAAAAAACGTCCATAAACTAAAAACTGTTTAAACAAAAAATCCCAAAAATTAAAGGTTCATAATTTTAAAATAATATGCTTACAGTTTTTTGCAAAAACTATTTTGCTGTTTATATTTGGTGCTTTTTGATAGTTTTGGTTTAGTATTTTTATTTTTACAAAAAACATGTTGATACAGGTTTTTAGGTGGTTGTGTGGAATATCCATAGCCGGTGTCATAGAATAAATCTTCCCCCATTACAGATCTACCCCCCTGGGAAGATTTATTATGGTTTACGCCAGGACAGATCTTCCGGTCTCAGAATATTTATTCCCCCTGTGTTAAAGCTATACAGCAAAAATTTGCATAAAATTCCAAACAGATGGAAGATTTATTTTGGTGTTTACTCTAGAATAAATTTCCCCCTTGTATAAATCATGTAACAATTATTTGCATATTAAAAACAACATGGAATTTTTTTCTCTGTTTCACGTCATTTCGTTTTTTTTCCTTTTAATCAAAAAATTCACAAAAAATACTCAAGGTTTGAGATCAAAGAATTAGTGATAAATGCTAAAAAAATAAATTTTATTCAATAAAACAGTTCAGATGTCCGGAGTATTTAAAAAAAACCCTGCTTTTTTAAATAAACACAGTTTGAATGTTTTACTTAAAATAAGAATTTTAATCGTATAAAGCTGAGATATAAACCCTAGGCAAGCCTAAGTAGAAAGCTTAAATTCAAATTATCAACCGTTTAAAATATTAAGCAACATATGCAAAAAGTTAAAACTCAAAGGAAATTTAGGCGGCGCCAGAAAAAATAAATCCAGCATTTCTTCGGAAAAAATCACTTTCTGATTATTAAAACAACAAAATTTTTCCTAAGCCCAAGCAAAACCTAAAAATCAACCTAAAAAAACAAAAAAAACGCCTCAAACCTGTTTAATGTCAAATTTACTGCTGAATATAAAGAAGGTTTTTTTGTTTTTATTGAATTTTAAATTAAAAAAACTATTTTATTAAAAAGTTATGGGTATACGCATATTTTAAGTTTTATTGAAATTTGAATAAAAAAACAGACTAAAAAGTTATGGTATACACATATTCTAAAGGCCAGTTCACACCGACGGATAGCAGATAGCGGATAGCAGATAGCGGATAGCAGATAGCAGATAGCGGATAGTGTGTTCACACCGGAATTAACGCGGATAGCGGATAGCGGTAAACCTTTGAAACACGAGTAAAAAACCGCAGATAGCAGATAGCAGATAGCGGATAGTGTGTTCACACCGGAATTACCTCGGATAGCAGATAGCGGATAACCGTTCACACCAGAGTAAAATAACCGCAGATAGCAGATAGCAGATAGCGGATAGTGTGTTCACACCGGGACAAATTGCAGATAGCGGATAGCAGATAGCAGATAGCGGATAGCGGATAAGGCGAGTTGCTGCATGCAACAACTTTGTACTGCTCGCAAGCCAAATTAAAGATATTTTTCTTTTGTTTCTTGCTTAAACTGTGCTTTTTCTTGATTTTACAAAAATATTTTTATAAATTTTAATAGTTTAAAGTAAAATATTTTTTAAAGTATTTTCTGAAAATTTTTTTTTTGAAATTCAGTTGATTTTATCAAAACCAATGGTTTTTAAAAAGGTTACAAAAATCCACAAGGTATTTCTTTAATTTATGTATTGGGTAGGGGTTAAAAATATATTTATTTAGTATTTAAATACTAGTTTTTTAGGTGTAAGTTTTTATTTAAAAGTATCGATACTATTTTGAAAAGGTCGGTATTTTATTGGTATTGTATTCATTTTTTTAAAAGGTATCAAATATTTTGTAGTATTCGAATACTAAAACATTTATAAAATACTAATTAAATACTGTTTTTTTGCAAACTTAATAAAACAGGTTCTCTCACTCGAAAAATTAGCACTCAGATCATTTTATTA
>JASAMX010005300.1:0-18828 GCA_030248175.1 Microlaimidae sp. YZB2_3
GATTTTTTAAAGAAAAATCACATACATAGCACATTAAACGCTGGTTTAGGCTTAAGCAATAATACTAAAAATACACAAATTGATGTTTTATTTTAATAAACTCAATAAATTATTTATTTTAAAATTAAAAAACATGTTTTAAGCATAAAATTGTCATAATATTTTAAATTTTGTTTTCAAAATCCTATTTTTTTATTTTTATTGGATGCAGATTGAATAGTTTAAATTAAAAAATTGTCTTGATTTTTTTTATTTGTGTAAAACTGGTAAAGAGATTTCCGGAAACCTAAGAACATGAGAATTTTTTAGTGGATTGCACACGTGCGTAAAAAAAACTAATCAAAAAGGAGATTTTTCTTAAATTGTAAAAGCAAAGCTGTTAATTCAAAAAATTACCATATGAAAGATCATAAGTACTATAGGCACCTTGCACTGGAACTCTGTTTATACATCAAGTATGCAATAAACATAGCGAGTCACCATAATGGATAATTACCGTATCTCCTACTTATCTTTCGTAGTATGCAAATCAACGGATCAAAAGCGCGCGAAATTTCGATCGGTTGATCTGCATACTACGAAAGATAAGTAGGAGATACGGTAATTATCCATTATGGTGACTCGCTATGTTTATTGAATACTTCATGTATAAACCGAGTTCCAGTGGAAGGTGCCTATAAGGGTCGGTCTACTGTACACGGAAGATTTACCAATAGTTGAGATTGTGTAAAAAAACGCTTTATCGCTAAATAAAACCCATGAGGTACTCTCTTGATCATAATAAACCCCGAAGTTAGTAAGCTAGTAGCAAAAAAAATAATTAAATAGAATGATATCATTTTTATGCTTATTAATTGGCTTTTAAAAGAATGCTAAGTTTAGTACGTAAACGCAAACACAGAAAAAATTTACTTACATGCCATAAAAAAGCGGAAAAATGTAATTTGAATCCGCTATGTTCCTTCAAATTATTCTATTTCTATTCGTTCTATTTGTAAATTTTTGAAGAGTTGTAGTTTATTTTGGGTTTCTATAAAAAAATAGGGATTTTAGAGATGGTTTGCTTTATTTCAGGCACATCAAGACCCACGCACTACTACGTGCTGCATGACGAGAACAAGTTCAGTGCAGACGATCTGCAAGTGCTTACCTACCAGCTTTGCCACGTGTAACGGCGCTGCACCCGGGTCGTTTCCATCCCCGCCCCATGCTATTTTGCCGACCTCTGCTGCACCATGATATGAGCATCACATCCAGGATATGAGCAGCGGATCCAACGAATCCACCATTCGCAAAGACGAACAGTACACGAACACCGACGAACAGCTCATGGCTTCCGTAAGAGTGACGAAAAACCTGGTCAACGAAATGTATTTCGCCTGATACTGCTGCCAACCATTTGCGCTTTCTTGTACGGTTTTGTTAGTTTGTTTTTGTTTATATTTTGATTTTTAATAATATGAATGAATTTTTATTTGAACTGTTTCGGTAGTTTGTTTTTTCTACTTTGATTTTTAATACGAAGAAAATTATTTTTGCACTTTTGGCACCATGCTTTTTATAGTATTTGAAAAACTAAATAGGAGGGCAGACTAATTTTTGTCTTGAACTCTTGATTTATTAATTTGTCAAGCTGAGAATTTTTCCGTTTATAAAAATTATTTTTCCACTTTTTGTATAATGTTTTATAGACTTTAAAAAGGTAAATATGAGGCATGTTGAATTTTTTGTGAGTTCTTGATTTATTAATTGGTATAAGGTTTGATAGTATTTGAAAAATTAAAAGGGTTGAGCATTGTAACGTGATGTTTTTTTTTATTTTCCTTCATTATTATTTTTGTTTGAATTGTTTTTATGTTTGTTTATGCACACATTTATTGAAGTTGTACTTTGCGTCTATATAACTTTAAGCATTTTGCATAATTAAAAAAAGACAAAAATACGATTTATTACAAAACGGTGAGTTATTCTAGAAACTATACAGAACCAAGTAATTTACATTATTGAGTTTTTTGCTAGTTTTAAAAAGTTTGAAAATAGAACCGCAGCTACGATATTTTGTTTAAAACACAACAGTCACTCACTGAAACTCTTTTGTTGAGCGTTACTTGTCGTATTTTTCTTGTTTTGGTGGTTAATAGATACGTAGTTATATTGAGTTATTGAGTAAAACACATTTTGATTGCTATGGGTGAATTTTATTTTGAATTTATGAGTAAAAAACATTTCATTGTGTTGTTATGATATAGAATAATATAATTTTGTGAATTTTTTGAACAAATATCATTTTAATTGTTTTTGTTATGTTATGAAATATGAAACGAGTTTATAAAGAATAAAATAATTAATAACTAACTTAATAAAATACTTAAAAATAAACTCTTTGTTTATTTGCAATTTAACGTCATTTTTAAAAATTCCACTCCTAAACACCAATTTTCTTTCTTCCTTCGAATCTCAACACAATTTTTTTTTTTATCAAAATAACACCACAATTCTCCGGCTGTTGAGTCAGCTCTCCCCCTTTTATACTTGAGCTAATCTTATTTTCATATCTAACGTTTGGTCGGCTAAGAATGCAAACCAATGAGCTTTCGCAAGGGTTTAACCTTTATTATTCTAAGAAAACACGCTTTTTGTCTGCATTTTTCAGGCAACCCACACCCCATCCCCAGATCACATTTGTTTTGACCTTTGAAAAGGTCGATAAGATCGGCGGCCCAGGATTTTATAAAACCGCTCAGGAATTTATGAAATCATGATGAAATTGCAAAGTCATACCTTTAAAAAATTTAAATAAATTATAAGGGACTTTAAATTATTTTTTTATTTATAATCTTTTTTTTTAAATAGATGTCCTTAAATAGATCTTAAATAGATGTCCACTAACTCTCTTACACCCCCCCCCCCCCCACAATGGGCGTGCGCCCTCGCATCCAACAAAAAGTATGTTGAAATTCAAAATCCTAACCATTTTAATATTTCAATTATTGTAAGTTTTGGTAATAATCATAATATAATAATTTTGAACATTTTACACAAAAACACTTATAACATGGCAATCCAAATATTAATTTTTTGAATAATATATACAACAATACATTAAATACGTTTCAAATTATACTAGATTTTACAAAACAAGTATTACAAAAAAATGGCATCAGGGGCCTATTTCATAAAAATTGCATGTAATTAATTTACCGCTGTAAATTAATGAATGCATAATTTTCTTTTGTATTTTTAATTAAAAAGTATATGAATAAAATTGCGTTTAGAATTTAAAAAAATTATATCTGTAAATTCCGTAAATTCCACAGTTACGTACGTATTTTTTAATTAATAAAATAAGAAGAAATTAAATGCGTTTATTAATTTACAATTACATAAATCTTTATGAAATAGGCCCCAGAAATAAAAAATTTAATCACTATAAATACATCGTAGTTAAACCGCTCATCTTTTCATATAACATGTAAGTATAGCCGCAATCCAGCGCGGTAATTATTAAAAAACCGCACATCACCGTTTAATTACAGTAAATATCGTGTTGGGTGCCGGATATACTTATATGATGAGCGGTTTAACGACGAAGCGTCAATATCACTTTCTATAAACACGCTGTACAATATTTCTAAAACGAGATTATATTATTCATTTCTTTTCTTCAAAGGAAAAAATAAAGTTATATTTGTATATATATATATTTTTTATAAGCCAAACTAATAAGATTAAAGGTATTTTTGTGAAAAATTAAAAATGATTTCTATATCAAAAAAAAATTACGGCACAAACAACAAAAACAGGGAAAAAAAATACTACAGTCAACAAACACAACAAAAACAATTTAGATGACTTTTAAAATAAACAGCGTTTAGCTGACACAGATTTTTTCGTCATTTCAAGGTGAAGGCATCTTATTGAAAAATATGTCCAATGTTTTTTTTTTCTCAAAAATAAAAAAAAAATATTGATTTTCAAAAACAGCAAAAAAACGAAAAATTTTGAATTCAAAAAAACAATTATTTTAGATCATTTCGTAGAAATAAAAAAAAAATTTTGTTTTTTTTATTTAAAAGGTAAACCAACTTTAGTGGTACTAGGAAACATTGAAGGGCTTTGGACAGTTGCCTGACTTGAAACAGCCTCGCTCACCGTAGTGGTAGGAGTGTTTGTACCACTAACTAGCTGTAAATATTTGTCGGCATGCAAAACGAGCCCGCGAGACTCGTAACTGTCAATCAGTTGATTGAAAATATTACTCCCTTCCAGGGTGTCGGCATCGCCCACGATAAACATAGCACTACGGGCTCGTGTTAGCGCTACGTTTACCCTAAAATCGTTTGATATAAAACCAACCGACCCTTGGCATCGAGTTGTGGCGAGAATAATCATTTCTGTCTCTTGGCCTTGAAAACTATCGACGTTTCCAAGTTTCACTCCTAACTCCTCAAGGCCCAGTGATCTTAAACATTCTACCTGGTCTTTGTAGAAAGTCAAAACCATGATTGAGTCAGGTGTTAGACCTTTACTGAGAAAAAAACTTACAAGTTCTTTGATATATTCCGCCTCAGGTCGATTGGAAATGGACGAGCTCCCTGGCTTTCTCGACTCCTCACCTTTAAGATTTAAAAAGATCGTGTTGCCGTCCGGTGGAAACACTAATTTATCTTGGAATATATTTCGAGTTGCACAAGAGGTATCCGCCCTTAACTTATTATCGTACACAGCTTGATTCGGGACCATAAGAAGGGAATTATTCATTCGGAAACAAACCGTAAGGAGATTTCGCAAAAAATAAAGCAAATTTCAAATTAAGCAAATTTCACCTAAAAACGAAAGCATATGTAACTCTGATCTATTAATTATTTTCTAGGTCTCAAATTATATCTGTTTTTTAAAGAAGTTGCACTAAAGTCTGTTTCCGTTTGTTCGAAATCTCTTCCGTTTGGACTAATATCTTCCTCAATTTCTTCAACTATTACGGATGGGGGGTCGGGTAATCCTGGGTTTTGAACATGTGCGGTGACCGCTAAACAAACTTTTTTGGGGTTATTTATAAAACCGGATTTAAAATGGGGCTTGAAAATTTTTTTGCACTAAAATTTGAAGAGTTTTTAAATTTCATTGATAAAATAAGTCGGCAGTATAAAATGTTAAAAGTCTCAGAGTCTTAAATTTACTTGAGCATAAGATGTTGTTAGTTTTTTCATAATTATTGCGCTATTATATGCAAAGACCGCCGGTTTTTAGGGCACTAGTTCTCGTTTATAGTTGGTTGTGAGGCAGGTGCTCTAAAATCGGCGGCTTTCAAAAATCTAGAAAATTCAGGAGTTTTGTGATTTTTAAATTGGGTGAAACATAATGATACGTGGCTGCAAGTTCAAATTTTTTCCATACTGAGCCATGAATTCTGATTTTATAAAGGCGGCGCCAAGTATAACAATATCTCACGGAGTTTTCTGGATTTTCATTTGTATTTGTCTTAAAATTATATATATACTTAAGAATAAGATGCCACTTTTATAAATTATAAAACCTTAATTTTCACATTTTCTTTTATTTTAACGAAATTTAACAATTCTAATTCTTTTAAAAAAAAATAAAGATATCTTTAAACCTGAATATTCAGTTTTTTAAAACGACTAAATTTTTTACAAAATTTAACATTTCTAAATTTAAAAAAAAAAAATTAAGATAATTTAAACTATAATATTCTGTTTTTTTTAAACGACCGAAATTTTTTTCAAAATTTAACAATTAATTCAAGAAAAATTAGAACACATCTTGCTTTCAAGTTTTTATTTAACAAATTTAATAATTCTAATTTTTTAACAAAATTTAAGATGTTTTTTTTAACTCAATATTCGTTTTTTTTGCCATAATAATAATGGCGTTAATAATAAGAACGACTAATGACTCTTTTTTTCCTTTTTTTCGTAAACGTGCATGTCCACAATTCACTTGATACAAAATTGACTACATTTTTTTTGTTTTAAAAACTGCGAATAAGTTTGTTTTTTTGTTTTATGCCTAAAATTGCTTATAATTTCAAATTTAAAAGATATTTTTATGAGGTGAATTTTATTCAGGTGGGTATGGTGCTGATGACGCGGTTTGAGAAAATGTTTTTTCTTAAATGCGCAGAAACATGCACTTTTGTAATTTTTTTGATCTTTTTTTAAAAATTTAAGATGTTTTTTAAAACTAAATATTCGTTTTATGGCGACCGTAATTTTTTTTACAAAATTTAGCAATTTTAAAAAATTTTGGAATCCTTTTTACACCTCAATATTCGTTTGTTTTTTGTTTTTTTTGGAAATCTCAATTTTTTTACGAAATTTAACAATTCTAATTTTTTTTAAAAATTTAAGATGCTTTTTAAACTTTATTATTCGTTGTTTTTTGGCGATTGTAATTTTTTTTACGAAATTTAACAATTTTCAAAAATTTAGAATTCTTTCTTTTATTTTTAATTGTTTTTGCGAAAATTTACTGCTTTCCCTTGAATTACTGTTTCTAACGTGCGTGTAAGTATTATGTTTTTTTTCCAATCAAATTACGATTTTACAATAAATTACTCTTATTTATTTTTTGCTTTTCTTTCCCCTGTAAATTATTGTAACAAACCGTAATTTGATGAAAAAATTTTACCTGTTTAATCTAGTGTTGTAACATGACTAATTTTTTGCCCATTTTTTAGGCGTGTTTTTTTTTCACTTACATATAAAAATTTCTAAATTTAACATTAATATTTGCCTAGGCTCAGTTTTTTTGTATTTTATTTTATGTTTTTCTTAAAAAAAATTCTAAAACAGTAGAATTTGTACGAAATTCCTGCAAAAAATAGTCCAGACTCATTTTTCCCTTTTAAATATCGATCCAATTTTAAAACTGGTCGCAAAATACAGTAACGCATACTGTTATAGCTTGTATTTGCTATATTTAACGACCATACTGTATTTTTCTTCGATTAATATTATAATATTTTTTTCTCTTACTATCATGAATACCAGTGAAGCCAGTAGCAGCGTGGCACGGACGTCCACCGTTCTAGTTTCGCCGACGGACATCATCCAATCTGCAAGTCAGGGACCGGCCATTCACCTGCATGGAGTAGCCGCCGACGACGGCCGGTCCAAGTCAGCGCCGCCGGAAACAACCTTTCCAGCAACAGAAGCAACGGTGAACGAGGACGGCGCAGCGGTCGAGGCACAGCGCGATGAAGATGAAGCCGTAGGTGAACAGCGCGGCAAGAAACGTAGGCGGAACGGGAGCGAGGATAGCACGGTATAGCAATTTATTTAACAAGATTCTTATTCTCATACGTTTCAAATTTTCTATAATACGTAATAAAAACTTTAATTCGGCTGCAACACCTTATAATTAAAAATAATAGTTTTATTTAACTTAACCTTTGCTTTCAGCTATTCATATACTTTATAATTATAAATTCTAAGGGCTAAATATTTAAGTTTTTATTACGAGCCTCTTAAGTAATATGGTGGATTCTATTGAGAAGCTCCGACTATCATATTCTTAAAGCTTGATCAAAAAATATGTCTAGAATTAGGAGCGAAACATATTTTTTGGCAATAGTTATTGTATTTATTAATAATAATCCTCATGTTTTGTTACTGTTTTAGTTTTAACGCAGGAAACAAATAAGGAAAAGGTATATACTTTACTAATATATTTATATGCAATATAATATCATATTATTTAATTTTGTTAAGGTATATTGCAGTTTATTGTTGCATATATATAATTTTTTATAAATATAACCATCAAAAATGTTTTTTAGGTTTCTCTAAAACCCTCCCACCTTTTTCTACCTCATTTTCTATTTTTATTAAATTTAATTCCAAAGTATGGTTGTTTTAGTTGAATCAGCCCAGTGTTTGTATAACACAAGGATTTTTAATGTTACAAAGAAAAAAACTGACATTTACAATGAAATAATGGACTTTTACAAAGTAATCGGATATTGAAAACCTTTACGAAACAGAACCCTGACCATAATTAGAACCCTTAGAAAAAAGTCACTTTATTAATCATTTCACTTAAAATTACTTATTTCACAATTTATTAGTTTATATTAAAAATGAAGAATAAATAAATGTCTTTGAAGTTTATTAAACTCAAAAAATTAACTATTTTTTATTAAACTTATTATAGTCACGATTTTTTCAACAGAACAGTTGTTTTTTTTTGGAAATAAATTTTTTTCTGAGGGCTCTAATGAGGTCATGCTTTAAGTAGAGTCATTAGGGTACTTAATTAGTTCGCCCCTAATTAAGACCATTATGTTCCTAATTAAGGCCATTAAAGGCGCTTGCGATGGTTCGTTCTAATTAGGACTATTGTTGACCCTAACTAAAAGGCGCCCTGATTAATAAGCCTAGTTAGGGTAGTAAATGTGTCAGTCTTAGCAATAAAGTCACATATTTTCCTTTATTTTATATATTTTTGGTTTCTGTAATATAGTTTTTTTTTATAAAATTCCAGTTTGACTTATATATCATGCCAGTATACCCGTGTCAGTATTTCCTTCAAATTTTTAATAGGCTTTCTAGCTCTAAGACCGTTTCAACAACCCAAACACCTTATTTCTTTTAATGTATTTATTCAATAGTTTCGATATAATATAGATGATGCTTACTAAATTGATTCTTACTAATTTCAGCTCTCTTATGATGCTCCCTGAACTATATAGTTTACCCATAATATCTGATTTACCCCAAACTTTTTTGTGATTGGAGAGGAAGGTCTTTCCCTCTTTGGTAAAAATATGTTGTCCAGTATTAAGAAATCCATGTTATTTTTTAAAATTTCAACCCATTTATGACATTCTCCAGACTGTAAGCTTTGCAATGATACCTCATTTAGCCCAATCCGTTTTGTAGTTGGGAAGAAGGCCCTTCCTTTTGTTCAAAATGTGTTGTCCAGCATAAAAAGGTCCTTGTTATTTATTTTTTGAAAAATTGAACCCTTTTATGACATTCCTTGAAACTTAAGCTTTGCAATGATATCTCATTTAGCCTAATCCTTTTTATGGTTAAATCCTTTTCGTGGGTAATGAGAAAGTTCGTTGCCCCTTTTAGTGAAAAAAAGTTGTCCAGCATAAAGATGTCCATGTTCATTTTTCCAAAAACATCATATTCTGGCTTTACAATAGCAAATTACTATTACCAATAGGTTTGAACCAATTCGAAGATAAAAATTTTTGGAACTTTTAAAGTCCACAGGGCCCTGTTTTTGTGAAAATGTCTTGTCCAACCAAAGATCTTCATGCGATTTTTCTTAATTTCAACCTCTTTATGACATTTCCCTGTCTGTAAGTTTTGCAACGATATTTCATTTAGCCTAATTTTTTTGCTGGTTGGAGAGGAAGGTCGTTCCCCTTTTTAGTGAAAAAAGTTGTCTAGCATAAAGATGTCCATGTTCATTTTTCCAAAAACATGATATTCTGGCTTTACATTGGCAAATTACTCTTATCAATAAGTTTGAACCGATTCGAAGATAAAATTTTTTTTCAACTTTCAAAGTCCACAGGCCCCTGTTTTTGTGAAAATGTCTTGTCCAACCAAAAGATGTTCATGCGATTTTTTTTTTAATTTCAAACCCTTTAAGACATTTCCCTGTCTGTTAGTTTTGCAACGATATTTCATTTAGCCTAACTTTTTTTGCTGCTTGGAGAGGAAGGTCGTTCCCCTTTTTAGTGAAAAAACGTTGTCCAGCATTAAGATGCCATGTTAATCTTACCAAAAAACATGACATTTTGGTTTTACATTGGCTAAATACTTTTATTAATAAGTTCGAGCCAATTCAAAGACAAAAAAAATTTTCAATATTCAAAATCCATAGGTTTCCTCCTTTTGTGAAAATATTTTGTACAGGCTAAAGATGTCCATGCAAAATTTTTCTAAATTTGAACCTCTTTCTGACATTCCCCGGACTGTAAGCTTTGCAGTGATATCCCATTTAGCCCAATCCCTTTTGTGGTTGGTGAGCAAGGTAATTCCCTTCTTTAATAAAAAAAAACGTTGTCCGGTATAATGATGATCATGTTCATTTTTCCAAAAATCATGATATTCTGGCTTTACATTGCCTAATTCTCTTGCCAATAAGTTTGAGCCAATTCGAGGACAAAAATTTTTCAACTTCCAAAATCCATGTAAGGGGAACCTTTGGTGAAAATGCGTTGTCCAGTCTAAAAATCTTCATGCACAATTTTTCAAAATTTCAACCCCCTTACGACTTCACCTATAAGGTATAAGCTTTCCAACGATACCTCATTCACCTTAATCCGTTGGGTGGTTAAGGAGGAGTTAAGGAACACAGACGGACAGACACACATACATTACGTCTATTTATATAGATAATTTAGTTCAAGCATACGTATTTTTGTGGAACTTAACGACAGCAACCAGTCGTGCCTGAAATTTTAATATCGCCGACAATCCTTTAAAAATCGTGTGCCTTAAACACCGCGAACATGTTTTTTTCATGAAAAAAGTTATATTACGGTTAAAAGTCAAAAGCGTCTTTTATACTGTACGAGAGATGGTACAAAAACAAAAAAATAAAATTAAAAAAAAATCGTAGTTTTCTTAGTTTCTTTAGTTTAAACCTATAGTTAATTTAAATTACTACACGATGATACGTTTAACTACGTTGAAGCGCTTTAATATGTTAGTTAGTGAATTTTTTTTTAACAAATTTTTTTTTTAATAACATGACAATAGTTAGAAATCATCACGAAAATAGTTCTTTGGTAAACAATGATGTCGGTCGAATTAACAAAATAAAGTTGAATGGTGTGCTCTGAAAATAATTTCAAAACTACATAGGTTTTATTGATGTTCTAGTTGTAAAACTATTTAAAATTAAAAAGATATTTTTATAAACGTTCAGTCCAAACTTTTAGCAGGATTTTTTGTAATGAAACATTGAAAAAGTGGGAATCAAATTACAGAAAATGATTCTATTTAAAAGTTTGGAATGGACTTTTATGAAAATAATTTTTTAAATTTTGAATAGTTTTACAACGAGAACATCAATAAAATCTATGTAGTAGTGAATTTCGTTTCAAAGCATAAATTTCAACTTTATTTTTGTTATTTCGACATCATTGTTTACGAAAGCACTATTTTACGGATGATTTTTAATTATTTGTGTTGTTTAATCAAAATACCACCATTTCCTTAACAAAAACTGATATATTAAAACACTTTAACGTAGTTGAACATATCATTGTGTAGCAATTTTTATTATTAATTTTAGGTTTAAACTAAAAAAACAAACTAAAAAAAACGACTTTTTTTATTTTATTTTTTTCTTTTTCTGCCCTCTCTCGTACAGTAAAAGACGCTTATTCATAACTATAGTCTATACAAAAATGATGCGGATTGGCGACAAAACTCGAACTTTGAAATGTTATATATTCATAACAGAGGTTAGAATATGTGCGGGACATATGGAAGCATAGCTCAGATTCTTTGAAATCTTTTGAAAAGGTTAGGAAAAAATGTTTTTCGATGACGTCATCACTACAGCCAATATGGTGAAAAAAATCTGGTCCCAAAAAAACAAAACTTTTTTATTAGTACGAGATAAAAAAACGCCGCTTGGTATGCTGTTAAAACATACTTTTCTGAGTTTTTTCTAAAAGTTTGAGCGAAATCGGCTCAAATTTTTTTATAGTGCGTTGAATGCGCACGGTTTTCGCGATTTTTCACAAATTTTTGCCACGCTAATACACTGTCTGAATTATTTATTATGTTTTGCTTCCTGCTCGAAGTGTGTACGATATTGATCATATTGTTATATATTAAATGTCCGCCAATTTTTATTCCTTACTTATGACCTAAAAAAAATTTTTTTTTGGGAGCTGACTCCCGGGGGGCTAGGGGGAGGCCAAACACAAATGCCAAAAATTTTTTTCAAAATTTTCTTTAAAAACCATCAAAAATGTAAAATTTATCACAAATGACTAAGTTTGATATAACGTTTGTGTAAAAAAAACCTAATATTAAGCTTACAAGAAGCTCTTAAAAATGACGATTTTAAAATTTGGAAGTATTTCAAGCCCGTATGCTGGCAGCAGCAAACCTTTCAATTAAAAACTTTTCATAAAATATAAACGTTAAAGGTTTATTTTTTTCGAATTTCCAGGTTATTTTGTTAGAAAAACATATTTACAAAGTTAAAATCCTACTACAAAATTGCCAAATATCGCAGCTAAAAAATGCTCTTTTTTAAGTGTTTTCTTACTTGCAAACATGCTTCCACGTTTGTGAACACAAAAACTAATTTTTTATAACTATGTCTCCCACCTTTTGCCAATATCCCAATGTAATTTTTTAAAGTAATGCTATTTTTTGTGTAAAAACGTTTGAATCCGCAATCTGGTCTGAATTGCGTCGTTTTAATTGCGAAAAAGCCAATAAAAATCATCAATTATGACGTAATAACAAAAATTTGATGACATACGAAAATATTTTGGAATTTTAACGAAAATTTATGCTGCGTTCTCATGGGGTTATTTGGACCATTTTCTAATATTTTAAATCAAATTAATTTAAAAAAATTTAAAACTAATCTTTTTAAGTTTAGTATTCTTGTAAAACTTTTTAATTTAAAGGTTTGCTGCTGCCAGCATACGGGCTTGGAATCCTTCCAAATTTCAAATTCGTCATTTTTGACAGCTTATTATAAGCTTTATATTAAGTTTCTTTACTCAAACGATATATCAAAATTCGTCATTTGTGATAAATTTTACATTTTGTTGATTTTAAAAAAATTTTAAAAAAATTTTCGGCATTTGTGTTTGGCCACCCCCCTAGCCCCCGGGGGGTCAACCCCCAAAAAAAATTTTTGAGGTCAAAAGTAAGGAATAAAAATTGGCGGGCATTTATAATATAACAATATGATCAATATCGTACACACTTCGAGCAGGAAGCAAAACAAAATAAATAATTCGGACATTGTATTAACGTGGCAAAAATTCGCAAAAAATCGAGAAAACCGCGCGTTTTCAACGCATTTTAAAAAAATTGAGCGAGCCGATTTCGCTCAAACTTTCAGAAAAAAACTCAGAAAAATAATGTTTTAACAGCATACCAAGCGGCGTTTCTTATCTCGTACTAATAAAAAAGTTTTGTTTGTTTTGGGACCAGTTTTTTTTCACTGCATCGGCTGTAGTGATGACGTTATCGAAAAACTTTTTTTCATAACCTTTTCAAAAGATAGCCAAGAGTCTAAGCTATGCTCCCATATATGTCCCGCACATATTCTAACCTCCGTTATGGATATATAACATTTTAAATTTCGAGTTTTGTCGCCAGTCCGCATCATTTTTGTATGTACTATAGTCTATAGGAGTCATTGCAACCTGAATTTCATGACATTTCTAAAACATCTCATGTTTTAACCAAAAAAATAATATGAAATTGATTGAAGATTAAAAAAATTAAAGATAAATTCTATCAGGGTGAAAATAGATGAGTGGTAAAGTAACCACTAGTTTTTTGAGTAAATATCACGTGCAGAGAAACACATGACGCAACTAAATAATAATTGGTTACATAACCGCTGAAAACTTTTTTTTTAATTTTTCTCGCTCAGGGGTTTATTGTTTACTTCTTCCTGGCGGAGAGTGGTTACGCCCTTAATTTCAGCCTGGAAGACTTTAGCTTTAGTGTCTAAATATATTTTTTTCTAATTTAAAAAAATAGTTTGTTTAGATTACCTTTTGGACGACTTATTTCGACGCCAACTTTTTGGAATTAGTCGGATATGAGAATTCGATAATTTCCTGCGGGCATTCGGCATCGTGTGCTTTTACAGCAAGAAGAGATTTGGTTTCCAAAAGCTCAGCGGTTGTTTTTCACGCTCATGATTTCAAAGACGACGACTTACCACCGAGGAAAGAGCTAATTTTAGGATTAAAACCATTTTTTGGTTAAAGGAGCACTGTCACAAATCAAATTCCTATAACGCCCGAACCGGACTGCTCCTTTAATACAAAACCTACCTAACTCAACTTTGATATTTAGAGTGCTCCACTACAAGGCTAAAACATTTTTAAATTTCAGCTGAATCGGTTCAGTATTAAAGGAGCAGTCCGGTTCGGGCGTTATAGGAATTTGATTTGTGACAGTGCTCCTTTAATTTTTCTTTAAAATACAGCACCTTAAAATGATCAGCACACAGCACATGGTTGGTGGGACCAGCAGACAATTTTTTATATATAGAATAGGAAATATAATCGCCTTTTTTCGGTTATACGTATACGAATTAAAATGATTTTAGATCGATTTTTTGGAAATCTAGAATTTATTTTATTTTTTTAAAAATTTGAATTTCGCTTATTCTTATTTATTGAGAAAATCATGCTTATCTTCCTACAATAATCTATAACAAATGTTATAATCAACACTTTTTATCAATAAAAAAATGCCAATGTTAAAAATCAACCGCATCTAAGTTTTCAATTTGTAACATTTTAAAAACGCTCAAAAGGCTTGTTTTAATAGCGCATCAAGAGACTTTTGTTAACAAATAATCACAAAAGTTTTTTTCTTCGTTTTTTAGAAGAAATAATTTCTTTATACAATTGGGATTTGTTAATTTCCGACTTATTTGTCTTTTGCCTAAATATCCAGGGGCCTGTTTCATAAAAAACCTTTGTAAATTCTCATTTTACAAATCTCCGCCTATTTTTTGTAAAATAGACGGTAAAGGTTTTTCGACTTGTAATCCAGGGGGAGCATCTCCGTGCACTGCTCTGCGCTGATTGGTCGCAGCCACGTCATTTGATTTCCGCTGACCAATCAATATTCGCCGTGTCCTAATCTATCATGTAATTTACAAAAAATAGGCGGAGATTTATAAAATGAAAATTTACAAACGTCTTTATAAAATTGCCCCACCCCCAGTCTAAATTAATGTTTGTTAAAATTAGCTCTTTTCAGAAAAAATTGGCAAAAGTTTGTTTTTTTCAGTCAAGAACCTCCTCCCTTATTGGAACGCGATGCGAACAACAAACCGAGTCGTAAACGCTTTCCAATATTTTTCAACTGGACCATGACTTACAGGCAAGATTGTATCAGTTAAAAAAATTAGTGATGGGCAAGTCCGGTTTCGGGTTCCGGATGTTTTGGGCAAATTTTGGAATTCCGGTTCTGGTTCCTATTCCAGATTTTTGAAAAATCTCAATTCCGCTTCTGGTTCCGGTTCCGGTGTTCCGGGGGTTTCACAGTTTAATATGCAGTTCCGGTTCCGGGTTCCGGATGTTCCGGGCAAAATTTGAAATTCTGGTTTTCGGTTCCTGTTCCGGATTTTTAAAAAAATCTTAATTCCAGTTCTGGTTCCGGGTCCGATGTTCCGGGGGTTTTGCAGTTTAATAGGTAGTTCTGTTTCCGGGTTCCGGATGTTCCGGGCAAAATTTGGAATTCCGGCTCCGGTTCCTGTTCCGGATTTTTGGAAAATCTCAATTCCGGTTCCGGTGTTCCGCAGTTTCGCCCATCACTAAAAAAAATTAAATATAATTATAATTTTTCCACATAAAGATTTTAAAATATTCAACTGGTTCAAAAATATATTGATTTTCCTATCCAAAGTTTGTTAGCAAGAATACTCTACTTTTACATAAAATCGAAGTTTTATTTGAACTCGGTTAATATTTTATTTGAAATTTTCTATAAAGCCTCGTTCAAACCGGAGCATAGGTGGGCCGGGGGGGGGTTAGGGAAGGTTATACCCCAAAAAGTCCGGATTATAGCCGACAACCCCCTAAAATTTAGGGGTATCCCGGACACCCCCCTCCTAAAATTTGAAGGTCCCAGTACTAAAAAGCTAAAAATAGGGTATTTGAGGTATAACCCAAAAAAAATTTTTGGGACACCCCCCAAATTTCGGGGGTCGGGTATACCCCCCACGTAATTATTTAGGCACCCTCAAAATGTCATATTGGCACCTTGCACTGGAACTCTGTTTATACATGAAGTATGCAATAAACATAAGCAACACCATAATGGATAATTACGTATCTCCTGCTATCTTTCGTAGTATGCAGATCAACCAATCGAAATTTCGCGCGCTTTCAATCGGTTGATCTGCATACTACAAAAGATAAGTAGGAGATATGGTAATTATCCATTATGGTGCCGCTTATGTAAATTAGTGATCTATAGTACGCTTATGCCTATAGTATTCGTGATCACGTCATATATGTTTTGCATGTGGGAATGGTTGTGGGAGGAGCTGTTAGAATCACTTTTAGCCAATTAGCGTCTGGGAAAGAATTGGATCTCCAATGGATGAAAGATTTCCATTTGGTCATAACTCTGTGAAGGTCTGTAACACTGAACAATTTCCTTTTAAATGGGAGGATTTTGACTTTCGTGGCACCCCCTCCCCCCAAAAAAAAAAAAAAAAAAAAACAAACTATGAACGAAGTGACAAGTAACAACCAGTTTAAACCGCAATGGAAAGTTACAATGTAACTCGTCGTTACTCTGAAACAATGAGTCAGAAGTGTCATAAAGTGTTCATAACTGTGACTCTTTTTATATTTTAACACACAAAAAATCTAAACAAAATGAGTCAAAGTCAGGTTGATTTTTATAATGATTGTGACTCTTTATGTCAGAGTAACGACTAACTGTGACAACGCGCGCGGAACGTGTGTCACTTTTCACTTTTCAATCCGGTGTAAACCATCTGTCCCTAAGTGAAATGTCCAAAAGGCAAATGTCCAAAATCAAAACAGAAAATTTTAGATGTCTATGGTTAAAACTTCCGGATTTTTAGGTCTGGATTTTGCCGATATACTTTTTGTTTTAGACAAACTGGTCATATTGTTACCAAAAATATATAATAAAGGAAAAATGAAACACTTAGAACAAACTTCTTGAAAACAAAAGTCCTATTTAAATGGGACCTTTCGACTTTTTGTCCCAGTTATATAAGTCTATTTATTTCATTTATATAAGTCCCATTTCTGGTCCCATTTAAATGGGACTTATTTAAATAGGATCCCATTTAAATGGGACTTATTAAAATGGGATCCTATTTAAATGGGACATATTTAAATGGGATCCTATTTAAATAGGACCGTCCCATTTAAATGGAACTTTTTTTTCAAGCACTTTGTTTTAAATGTCTCATTTTTCCTTTATTATATATTCTTGTTATTACATATTATGCCCAATGACAATCACGATAGTCAAAACCCTCCCAATTAAAAGGAAATTGTTCAGTGTTAAAGCCCTTCACATAGAGTCATTTTTAGCCAATTAGGGCTTGGGGAAAAAATGGAGATCTTTTATCCATTGAAGATCTAATTCTTTCCCAAGCGCCAATTTGCTAAAAGTGATTCTAACTGCTCCTCCCGCAGAGCAAAACATATATGACGTGATCGCGAATACTATATGACATTTTGAAGATCCTTAAAATACTGACGTGATGGAGTGATAATTTGGGAACTTAGGTTTGTCCCTGCCTCCTTCCTATCTGCATTCTATGCCTGTGTTTAAAGCTTGCGCCTCACTAGGAAGGGCCTTCAATTAGAGCTTCTAGTTAAGGCAGGGAATTAAAATCAAAAATATATAATATACAAAAAAAATGTGCAAATCATATATAAAAAGTGAGAAAGTAGGCCATTATAAGTCGAGACCACTTCTCCATTTAAATGACACTCTACTTTTTTCTATTTAAATGACACTCAGCCATTTTAATTTGGGCGATTTATTAAAAATGAGAAGAAGCTATTATAATAGCCATTTATTGATTAATTTCACTTCATTTTTACTGACAGGTGTAATACTGTCCGGGCCAGACACAGTTTTGCCGTGTTGCTTTAGAGCTATTCGAACACGCAAAAACTCGTGCGGCCCGGACAGTATTACACTTTGAGTAAAAAATAAAGCGAAATTAAATCAATAAATGGCTATTATAATAGCTTCTTCTCCATTTTAACTCGCCGAATTAAAAAGGCTACTATGCCATTATAGTGGAGAGTGTCATTTAAATGGAGAGGCTCATTATAATGGCCTACTTTTCCGCACTTTTTTATATAGGAGTTGCACATTTTTCGTTATATTATATATTTTCGGTAAAACTAGATGAGCAATTTATGTAGTCACATATTTTTTGTTTACCTTTATGTTATGTTGTTTATGCTAGCAAGTGTTAGCGTGCTCTATCACAAAAATGCGTTTGATACAAAAATTTAACTGATGCATTATGAAAGACGGGATAGTGATATATGGTATCCATATGCATACTTATCGAAACGCCAAGAACGGTAGCAAATTTATCACAATACAAAGTTTAAACGATTAAATCAGCTTTAGGCAATCGCTTAAGTATTCAAAATTTACGTACTATAAAAATGAAGTGTTGTGTAAAAAAATTCCTGATTTAAAAGAATGTGTGATTTCAGCGTTTGAAATCAGCATTTGGGCAGCAAAAAAAGAAACATGATTGCAAGAATGAGGTAAGGGTCATTGAACAGGAAATAAAATAAAATGTTAAATTTTCAAATCACTAGTTTTTGCTTTTTTAGGCAAAAAATGAATTGTGTTTTGGAAATTGTAATTTTACAAATTTCATTTTCCAAAAATTATACCGGTGTGAGATTGTTTCTATGCTCTGTTTTATAAAATATAGAATTCTTTAATTCTCTAATTTTTTAAGAAAATGGGTAAAGTTGATTTATTTTATGAAGAATTTTCGTTTTCTTGTGGGACACCTAATCTACAATTTTGTTCTGCTGGATTTAGGTTTACATATTAATTAATATCTTCGATCAAAGAAATTTTA
>JASAMX010005301.1:0-13351 GCA_030248175.1 Microlaimidae sp. YZB2_3
TGAAGTTCAGACCAGCGAAAAACACACATTGACTAAAATGGTAATTCGCATTTTAAAAAATTTTTGCGTTTAATTTATTAAACGGTTTATTATTATAAACCAAACAACACAATTCCGGAGACACATTACGGCTTATCAATATTAACATTGGGATGTTAGCCGGCAATTATTTCCTAGTCTTCATTGGTTTAATAAAATAATTAAATGAGACAAAGAATGAATGATATATTGTATTATGGTTTTTCTATGTGTCAATCAAATCTCTTTAAACAAATCCATAAGGAATCAGTCTTTGAAAATTCACGTTTCTACGAGTGTTTTAAATTTAGCTAGTAAATTTTGAATATTAAATTTTGAAATATAATTTATTACCTTCTTTTTCCTTATATTATTTGTCTTTCCGATCTCCAATTTAATATTAAAATGATAAATTGTAGGATTAATTTGTTGGGTTATCATTATAAAACAAAAGGATACAGTAGTCTATATTTATTTTGCAGATATTCCAAACCGTTTTTGTATTGCTGCATCAACTGAGACTATTTTTTTAATTTAGAGTAGTAGAGCACTTGGACCCTGACAATATAGATTTGCTTACACTGTAGATAATTATGTTTCCCGGAGGTACAAAATTCGAAGAGCTACGACAATGCGCCGGAGCTCCGCCGTATTTTTTCTTACTCATTTTATTAATAATTTAGATAGTGATGATATTTTTTATTTTGCTAATATTTTTTTTTCAAAACTTATTTAAAACAATAATAATAATCTTCGTAGTGCAGATAAAGTAACTTTAAATGTATTTCAAGCTTCTCTTAGCACAAAATCAGTCACTTAAGGGGCAGAGCTCCGGAGCTCTCGAGCTTCCTTCGCTTTAAATGGACGGAGTTAGGGAGCATGATAATGAAGGTAGGAACATTACTAATGTCAATCATAAATCAAGAATCAACAATATCGGAAAATTTTAGATATAATGTAAACAAAAAATGTGTGTTTTATTAGATAATATTAAAACTTAAAAAAACATATCCGAACAAATATTTGAAAACATTATGTCACAGCTAAAACGTTAGTTAAGGTTATCTATTTTTGGTTAGTCCAACTCAAAAAAGAGTTTGAAAAACGGAGTAAGAATAGAGCAAGAAAAAGATGCGATGTCATCAGAGGCGTATGCTTAAGCCAGAAAAGACATGGACTAGTGTTAGATGAAGATATTTGGATACATATAGGAAAAAAGCATCTGGTTTGTGCAAGTTGCTCACTGATAAAAAAATTGTACCATTATGCTGAAATGCAATTCTTGTACATTAATCTAACCAGATAACAAAATTGTAGTTGTAATCAAAAGTCTGATAGTAATGGCATGGGCGTCGCCCGGGAGTCTCAGGCTGTCTAGACCCCCTCCCATTTTGGGTGGGCAGAAGGAAAAATTTGGGCTACGCACCTTTTCGGGTCGCCAGAGATAAAAAATTAGGGGGTCTAGAACAACTATTTTTTAAAAATTTTCTCGCGCTTCGCTATCCGCTCAGCGCTCGATTACCTTATATAGTCTCCCCTTGTAAAATTGTGTTACTTTGTTTTGTAATCTTGGTATGTCTACAATGGACCCACGCTGATACTTAATGTATATCAAGTAGGTCTCCACTTCCTTAATTCGTGTCACCTTTGTTTGTAGTCTCACAGTAACCACTACGCCTACAACTATCCCTTTTGATGTTTATATAGTGGGATTAAAAATTTAAAGTGAGGGAGAAGTAATTTTTAAAATTTTTTTTGCATTTTTGCAAGGCTCAGCTGTAAATCAAATGTACCCATTTTTCAATTGTTATTCTTTTGGGTTGAAAATTTTAAGGTATCAAATTGTTTCAAAAATTTTTTTTTATACTTATTTTTATTGAAATAATAGGAATAATTAATGTTGTGACAGAAAAGAGGAATACACTGCGTGAGCGTGTGCAGATCTTTAGCCCCTCCACATAACGTCCAGGATTTGGACCCCCCCGACCTCTCCCCCCTTTGGAAAATTTCTGTTCAGGGTTGGACCCCCCCACTTTCCGAAATCCTGGCTACGCACATGTGTAATGGCTATTTCAAAAAATTATAACCACAGCAACCCCCAACATCCCCCCCCCAGCAGTAAACCATGATTTTTTAAGTTTATAGTTTCTATGTATACATGCAAATATTATAGCATTTGAATTTTTTAAAAATGTTAAGATATTATTTATTTTATAGTCCAAATACGTCCCAATTAAAAAAATAAAAATTTTTTTTTTTTTTTTTTTTTTTTTTTTTTTTTTTTTTTTTTTTTTTTTTTTTTTTTTTTTTTTTTTTTTTTTTTTTTTTTTTTTTTTTTTTTTTTTTTTTTTTTTTTTTTTTTTTTTTTTTTTTTATTTTTTTTTTCTTTTTTTTTTTTTTTTTTTTTTCCCCTCCCCATGATATCATTAATAAAAATATTTGACTAAGAGACGCCATGGGTGAAAATCTGCGCCTGCCCGCTTTGCTCTACACTCTTTTGCTTAGGTTATGTTTTAGGAACAGAGTTTAGCGTTGAAACAATATTATAACTATTTGATTATTCAATGGGCATGAATATTAACCTAGATAAGAATTTGTTTTTTATCATAAACATTTCAAAAAAATGTACCCAGCACATTAATGTAAACCTTGCTACCAAATAATTGTGTTACAGGTAACATACATTATTTGTATAAAAACTATAGGTTATTGACGTATAAAAACTATAGGTCACTGACGTAAAAAAGCTATAGGTCACGACGTAAATGGAGAAAAACATTCATAAATGTTTAAAAAATAAGAGTTAATTGGGGTTTTTTTTCCGGATAACTTGGTTCTAAAAAGTTCTTATCGTTGTAAACGCAAAATTTTTTTGTTTAAATTATACCTTGAAAAAAATATCCTTTTATTTCGTAAATTGTGTTAAAATAATTTTTGAACAACGCAGATTTAAAAAAAAAATTTTTAACGAAAAATTATCATAATGAAAAACACAAAATTTCACATCGGCCGCCATGAAGCTTTTTTTAAACTACAAAAAAACATTCAAATTCAATTTTCAAATGTTCTAAAAAAGGTTAAAGAAATTTCATTTAAAATATGAAGAATTCATCACTATAAAAATATGAATGTAACGATGGTGATATTCTTTTTTTTATTTTTTAAAATACAAAACCTATTGTGCAGTAATGTATACCCATGAGAATACTTTGGCATCTCTAACTAAACTCACGTTTCATTAAAAAAGGCGTATCGCAATTTTAACATCGCGTTTTTTAAATGAAATGTTTTCTTATTGTTATTTTTGTCTTGAAAACATTAAAAAAAGATACAAATTATCCCAGAAATTAGTTAAAACTCAGATAAATTATCAAAACTAAACTCACTAATTTATTCTTTTAAAGTACGATTTTTAACCATCTACTGCACAAGAGTTTAGAAAGATTAACCACTGAAGTATCAGTTTTGTTTTAATTCAAAAAGTCCGCAGGATTGTATTCTTTTTGTGGAATTATTGAGTCGTGTTTTATAAAAAATTTTTTCGCTCCGGGTAAAAGACGCTACGCTACCACGTTATGGGCACGTGATGGGCAAGTTATGTTTTACGTGAAACGTAATCGCGCACGTCTTTAAGGCCCGGTTCACACTGAGGTGGCAAAGCCACCGGTAGGAATGCCACCGCCACCGGTCGGAATGCTACCGTTGGCATTGCCACCGCTAGGTTCACACTGGGGTGGTATTGCCACCGCTTGAGAGCATTTTGTTCGCGTGTAGAGATAAGAAAATATTGGTAACTTTTTTTACTTTTTACTCTTTTCACTCCTTCCCAGCTGTTTGCCTGGTTAATTCTGTCCATGTATAATTTTTTTTGCTTGTAATAAAGTTTCGGACTGTTCCGAACTTGATTAGAAGTTCATCCAAATCAGTAGCCATATTTTTTAAAGATTTATTTCTGAAAAGTATTGTGGTCGAAGAAACATTAACAAACTTAAAAGTTTTTTTTTAATTAATATAGGTAAACAATTTTGTTTTTAGATTTTTAAATAACCCTGTTTTTGGATTGTTTAATACTCTTTTAACCTAAGGCCGCGCAATAAATTATATTAGAAACTGTGCAGCAGAACAATTTGCAAATCTTTTATTAATGCATAAAAATTGCAAATTCATACTTAAGCACTTTTCCATGCTTAAATGTATGTATCTATGTACGTGTGTTTAAAATTCGTAAAAACTACCTAAATTTTTTTTTAAATAAAAAATCATTTGTTTTTGTTTGTTTTGTTAAACACGGTTTTGCTATATGATTTTTTCGCTTATGCAATTCACGCGTTTTCAGGCGTTTTTCTATTTAAACGCAATATTGTTTGCTAGTTTTGCTTATACAATGAAAACGTTTATCTAAAAACCGTAATATTTTTGATTGATTTTTTAACAATTCACATGCGTTTTTTTTTTGACAAAACTGCCATCGGTGACGGAGTTGTGGATCGAACAAAACAGGGGTGGCAATGCCACCGGTGGCATGTCCATCTCAGTGTGAACCGGGCTTAAGAGTTTTATAAATACGGCTGTTTTTTATTCTGTTGCTCTGAATTTGCAAATTTTATAAATGTTTTAAAGTAATTGCTTATTTTAACTAACTTTTAAAATATGAATGGTTTTTACATTGATTTATTGCAAGTAAAGAGTGCTATGCTAATACACTGACTATACATAGGGTAGTGCATTTAATTTCGGCGCTTTTTTTGTTTTTCCGATGTAACTTTTCACTGTATGGCCCGATTTTTTTTGTTTGATAACTCATTTTGAAGCTTTCACGTTACTGCGTTGCGTCACAAAAGTTTCATTGTACGAAAGTAGTTTTTTTACTTAATTAAATCAGTTTTTAAAAAAAATGAAAAATTGCCTTTCGGCACTTTACAAACAATCGATTGTTTCTCAGTCAAAAAATCATCATTTTTAAGAATTTAAAAGCCTATTATTATCTTTGACAGTTTTCTTTAATTTAAGCTTCTACTTGTTGTTCAACCTGTAACTGGCAAAAAGTTACAGCTAAAATGCCAAATGGTATCAAAATGAGCAAAATTTGGGAAAAAAGTTTAATTTAATTTCATTTAATTTCGGCACACATATTGTTGTAGGTAAAAACGGGTTAAATTAAGTGGTCGGGTGTTAAATTGTAGCTGTAAATAGTTAAAAGACAACGTTGAAATGTGTAGGGGTCATAGCACTGCACTTAAACTCGATTAAGGGGGTCTTTTTAAAAAGTGCCGAAATTAAATAAAATTAAATTAAACTTTTTTCCCAAATTTTGCTCATTTTGATACCATTTGGCATTTTAGCTGTAACTTTTTGCCAGTTACAGGTTGAACAACAAGTAGAAGCTTAAATTAAAGAAAACTGTCAAAGATAATAATAGGCTTTTAAATTCTTAAAAATGATGATTTTTTGACTTGAAATGAAACAATCGATTGGTTTTGTAAAGTGCCGAAAGGCAATTTTTCATTTTTTTAAACTGATTTAATTAAGTAAAAGCTAGACTTTTACAATGAAACTTTTGTGACGCAACGCAGAACGGAAAGTTCTTGAATGAGTATCAAACAAAAAAAATCGGGCCATACAGTGAAAAGTTACATCCGAAAAACAAAAAAAGCGCCGAAATTAAATGCACTACCCTATGTATAGTCAGTGTATTAGCATAGTATCTTTACTTGCAATAAATCAATGTAAAAACCATTCATATTTTAAAAGTTAGTTAAAATAAGCAATTACTTTAAAACATTTATAAATTCTGCAAATTCAGAGCAACAGAATAAAAAACAGCCGTATTTAAAAACTGATTTAATTAAAGAAAAAAAACAACTTCGTACAAACGAACTTTGCGAGACAAAACACAAAAACGAAAAAGCCAAAAAAAGAGATAAAAAAAAAAAAAAAGCGCGACACAGAGAAAAAAGACACAGCAAAAAAAAAAAAAAAGCGCAAAAAAAAAACACAACACCATATATAGAGAGAGTATAAGCACAGCACACTCTATACGCAAAAAAAAAAAATAAAAAAAACACACATATTTAAAAAGAGAAAAAAAAAAAAAAACACAAAAAACAATAAAAAATCAAACAGAGCAACAGAAAAAAAACAGCCGTATAAAAACTCTAAAGCCCGGTTCACACTGAGGTGGCAATGCCAACGGTGGCATTGCCACCGCTGTTGTGTTTGATCCACAACTCCGTCACCGGTGGCAGCTCTCTTAAGAAAAAAAGCATGGGAACGCGCGCATTGTTAAAATGAAAAATATTACGGTTTTTACATAAACGTTTTCATTGTATAAGCAAAACTAGCAAACAATATTGCGGTTTAAATAGAAAAACGCGTGAAAACGCGTTAATTGCATAAGCAAAAAAATCATATAGCAAAACCGTGTTTAACAAAACAAACAAAAACAAATGATTTTTTATGAAAAACAATTTTAAGTAGTTTTTAAACACACGTAAATAAGCATGGAAAAGTGCTTAAATATAAATTTGCAATTTTTATGCATTAATAACAGATTTGCAAATTTTTCTGCTGCACAGTTTCTAATATAATTTATTGCGCGGCCTTAGGTTAAAAGAGTATTAAACAATCCAAAAACAGGGTTATTTAAAAATCTAAAAACAAAATCGTTTACCTATATTAATTAAAAAGAAAACTTTTAAGTTTGTTAATGTTTCTTCGACCACAATACTTTTCAGAAATAAAACTTTAAAAAATACGGCTACTGATTCGGATGAACTTCTAATCAAGTTCGGAACAGTCCGGAATTTTATTACAAGTGAGAAAAAACATACGGACAGAATTAACCAAACAAACAGCTGGGAAGTAGTGAAAAGAGTAAAAAGTAAAAAAAGTTACCAATATTTTCTTATCTCTACACGCGAACAAAATGCTCTCAAGCGGTGGCAATACCACCCCAGTGTGAACCTAGCGGTGGCAATGCCAACGGTAGCATTCCGACCGGTGGCGGTGGCATTCCTACCGGTGGCATTGCCACCTCAGTGTGAACCGGGCCTTAAAGACGTGCGCGATTACGTTTCACGTAAAACATAACTTGCCCATCACGTGCCCATAACGTGGTAGCGTAGCGTCTTTTTACCGGAGCGAAAAAATTTTTTATAAACACGACTCAATAATTCCACAAAAAGAATACAATCCTGCGGACTTTTTGAATTAAAACAAAACTGATACTTCATGGTTAATCTTTCTAAACTCTTGTGCAGTAGATCGTTAGAAATACGTACTTTAAAGAATAAATTAGTGAGTTTAGTTTTAATAATTACTGAGTTTTAATTAATTTCTGGGATAATTTGTATCTTTTTTTAATGTTTTCAAGACAAAAATAACAATAAGAAAACATTTCATTTAAAAAACGCGATGTTAAAATTGCGATACGCCTTTTTTAATGAAACGTGAGTTTAGTTAGAGATGCCAAAGTATTCTCATGGGTATACATTACTGCACAATAGGTTTTGTATTTTAAAAAATAAAAAAAAAGAATATCACCATCGTTACATTCATATTTTTATAGTGATTAATTCTTCATATTTTAAATGAAATTTCTTTAACCTTTTTTAGAGCATTTGAAAATTGAATTTGAATGTTTTTTTTTTTGTAGTTTAAAAAAAGCTTCATGGCGGCCGATCTGAAATTTTGTGTTTTTCATTATGATAATTTTTCGTTAAAAATTTTTTTTTTTTAAATCTGCGTTGTTCAAAAATTATTTTAACACAATTTACGAAATAAAAGGATATTTTTTTCAAGGTATAATTTAAACAAAAAAATTTTGCGTTTACAACGATAAGAACTTTTTAGAACCAAGTTATCCGGAAAAAAAACCCCAATTAACTCTTATTTTTTAAACATTTATGAATGTGTTTCTCCATTTACGTCGTGACCTATAGCTTTTTTACGTCAGTGACCTATAGTTTTTATACGTCAATAACCTATAGTTTTTATACAAATAATGTATGTTATCTGTAACACAATTATTTGGGTACATTAATGTGCTGGGTACATTTTTTTGAAATGCTTATGATAAAAAACAAATTCTTATCTAGGTTAATATTCATGCCCATCGAATAATCAAATAGTTATAATATATTGTTTTCAACATTAAACTATCCTTAAAACAAAACCTAAGCAAAAAATAGAGCAAAAAAGGCAGGCGCGATTTCACCCATGGCGTATTTTTGTCAAAAAATGTGTAATATAGGGCAAGCACTAAAAGACACCTACCACACCTACTACACCTACTACACCGACCGACCTAAGCAACCTAAGCAAAACCTTAAAATCAAACAAAACATTAAATTTAGCTTGATTTTAAGGTTTTGCTTAGGTTGCTTAGGGAAATTTTTAGTAACAAGCTTAGGTTAGCTTAGTTTAGGTCGGTCGGTGTAGTAGGTGTAGTAGGTGTGGTAGGTGTCTTTTAGTGCTTGCCTAATATAGTGTTAGGTGGACGTATTTGGACTATAAAATAATAATATCTTAACATTTTTAAAAAATTAGAATGCTATAATATTTGCATGTATAAGTAGAAACTATAAACTTAAAATAGTGACGATTTACTGCTTGTTAAAGATTGCTGTAAGTATAATTTTTTGAATCACCATTACACATGGGCGTAGCCAGGATTTCGGAAAATGAGAGGGTCCAACCCTGAACAAAATTTCTAAAGGGGGGGGTCCAGGGGGTCCAAATCCTAAACATTATAAAAGGGCTAAAAAAATTTCCCGCGCTTCGCGCGCAGTGTTTATTACCCTCTTTCTGTCACAAACATCATTATTTTCCTATTATTCAATAAAAATAAGTATAAAAAAAAATTTTTTTTAGAAACAATTTGATACCTTAAAATTTTCGATTTCCAAAAGAATAACAATTGAAAAATGGGTACATTGAATTACAGCTGAGCCTTGCAAAGTGCAAAAAAAATTTTTAAAAATTACTTCTCCTCACCTTTAAATTTTTAATCCCACTATATAAATATCAAAGGGGATAGTCCAGCATAGTCGTATCAAGATTACAAAACAAAGTAACACAAATTAAGAAGTGGAGACCAAGTTGAAACATTAAGAATAGGGTGGGTCCATCGTGGACATACCAAGATTACAAAACAAAGTAACACAATTTTAAAAGTGGAGACTATATAAGTAATCGAGCGCTGAGCGGATAGCGAAGCGCGAGAAAATTTTTAAAAAATAGTTGTTCTAGACCCCCAAATTTTTATCCTTGGCGACCCAAAGGGGGTCTAACCCCAAATTTTTCCTTTTGCCCACCCAAAAGGGGAGGGGGTCTAGACAGCCTAGACCCCCCGGGCTACGCCCATGCCATTACATCAGACTTTTGTACAACTACAATTTTGTTATCTGATTAGATTAATGTACAAGAAGTCATTATCATAATGGTACAATTTTTTTATCCAGTGAGCAACTGCACAAACCAGATGCTTTTTTCCTATATGTATCCAAATATCTTCATCTAACACTAGTCCATGTCTTTTCTGGCTAAGCATACGCCTGTGATGACATCGCATCTTTTTCTTGCTCTATTCTTACTGCGTTTTTCAAACTCTTTTTTGAGTTGGATTTTAAAAATACATAACCTAACTAACGTTTTAGCTGTGCAATAACATAATGTTTTTAAATATTCTGTTGCGAGATATGTTTTTTTAAGTTTTAATATTATCAATAAAACACACATTTTTGTTTACATTATATGTAAAACTTTGCGATATTGTTGATTCTTGATTTATGATTGACATTAGTAATGTTCCTACCCTCCATTATCATGCTCCGGAACTCCGTCCATTTAAAGCGAAGGAAGCTCTAGAGCTCCGGAGCTCTGCCCCTTAAGTGACTGATTTTGTGCTAAGTGAAGCTTGAAATACATTTAAAGTTACTTTATCTGCACTACTAAGATTATTTTTATTGTTTTAAATAAGTTTTGAAAAAAAAATTTTAGCAAAATAAACAATATCATCACTATCTAAATTATTAATAAAATGAGTAGAAAAATACGGCGGAGCTCCGGTGATTGCTCCGGAGCTCCGATCTCCGGACCTCCGGGGAACATAATTACTTGACACGGTAAAAGCAAATCTATATTGTCAGGGTCCAAGTGCTCTACTACTCTAAATTAGAAAATAGTCTCATTTGATGGAGCAATACAAAAACGGTTTGGAATATCTGCAAAATAAATATAGACTACTGTATCCTTTTGTTTTATAATGATAACCCAATAAATTAATCCTACAATTTATCATTTTAATATTAAATTGGAGATCGAAAGACAAATAATATAAGGAAAAAGAAGGTAATAAATTATATTTCAAAATTTAATATTTAAAATTTACTAGCTAAATTTAAAACACTCGTAGAAACGTGAATTTTCAAAGACTGATTGCTTATAGATTTGTTTAAAGAGATTTGATTGACACATAGAAAAAGCCATAATACAATATATCATTCATTCTTTGTCTCATTTAATTATTTTATTAAACCACTGAAGACTAGGAAATAATTGCCGGCTAACATCCCAACGTCAATATTGAAAAGCCGTAATGTGTCTCCGGAATTGTGTTGTCTGGGAGAATAATAAACCGTTTAATAAATTAAACGCAAAATTTTTTAAAATGCGAATTACCATTCATTTTAGGCAAAGCGCGTTTTTCGCCGGTCCTAACTTCAACGCGCAATCTGCGGCGCATATATCAGGCAAAAACGCGCCGTTCGTTGTTATACTTCCATTTTAAGCTATACCTCCGGCCTCCCGGCTTGTAAAGCATTGATCAATTACGCTTTGTGAAAATAGACAGAATGTCAAATGCAGCTTCGTGCGTTTGAAAGGACAAAAAAAGCTTGTCTACGCCGGCTGGCTGAGCGAATCCTGGCGTTGGAGAATATTTTTGTTTAACTCCCGCAAAGAATTGGCCGTCAAAGGCGGAAATTAATCCTGAAACCCGGCCAAGTTTTTTTTTTGGAAACGAACATAGTTGAAGATTGTTCCCCATGTTTTGGTTTTCAACTGTTTCTTATTTGCTGATTGATTAACGGTATTGAATACAGGCTGATCCAACATGTGACTGTATTGTTAAGGTTTTTGGAATTCGAAAATCAAAGTAATGCTTACCAGTTACCAGTTCATAATAAAAGATCGCCAAAAAGTTTTTTCTCGAAAACTCTGCAAACATAATTAGATTTGTTTCTATTTTTTACTTGCACCGTGTTTATTCGTGAATTGTACGCGCGTCGTGTTTTTGAGTGTTATGTATTGTTAAGATAAAAATTTTGTGCATTCTGCAATTAGTGATTCGGAATACTTTTGTTTTATTTTTTAGTTTTCAATAATAATGTGCTTTCCAGATTTTAGATAGCATGCTATCTATGTCAATATATACATATTTTATTGCTATTAATATAATTGCTTATCCGAACATTAAAAACAAATAAGGGCTCCGTTTGTGAATTAATTGAAAAATTTATTTAGATTTTATTTGAATTTTTGCAACTATTTTTAAAGTTTTTTTTTAATAAGAAAATTTTTTAATTTAACAAAATTTTGGTTTAAAAGAAAATTTGGAACTAAATAAAAATGACTTCTTATTTATTTAATTAATTTACATAATAGTTACGATGTAACCCCAAAACTCTGGAGCTAGAGGGGTGCTCTAAAAACCGGAACTTTGCACTGAGAGAAAATCTTAAAAGTCAGAGCTCCGGAAATGATCATAAACAATAGAAGGTTTGACTTAGACGTTGGTTTTTCTTTTAAAAAAACTTTTTAAACTTTTTAGTTCACGTATGGTACGACTATACAGTTCATAAAATGTTTATTCCCAAAAATCATCCAATCATTCACGGAACCTTTTCGATTATTAACCATTTGTGATTTTAGAGGCCAAAAAGGATGATCGACCTTTATGCACTAAAACGCGAGACGTCATAGGGACTCCGCGATACGCACTCTGAGCAGCGATAACAAAATAGGTCAGAAACGCGAAACAAAGCTGAATTTTTAAAACTGATCAATATTACAATTTTCGGCAGAGCTATTGTAGATATTTGGCAGAGTGCTTACTTATATAAGTAAAGTATAAAAAATTTGCTTACTCTGTTTTTTCTTTATTCGTTAATAACGCCTTAAGTAACCTTTTTCTTTTTCCTTTATTGGTGGGGTTATTTTTACTAAAGGTGTTCGCTTGTGCTTCTGAAATACCTGGTTTTACTGTAAAATTACTTTTTATTTATTTTTGAAACTACTTATATTTTGAAATTAGCATATATATGTGTTTTCCTTCGTTTCAAAATTAATAAAAAAACAATTTCTATTTTTAATAATATTTTTGTTGTTATTTACTTACTAATACAGCACAGTATTCGCAAAAATATCTAACATTTTTATTCGTATTTGTACTGTATTTAAAAATGTTAAACTTATTACAGCATTCTTTGTACTCTCTAAAAAGTGGCCCTAAAAAATTCGTTGAAAAAAAAGTCGTAAATCACATTTTGATTAAATTAACGAAATAAGTAGGTGAGAAAAGTGTTGCTATAATATTAGTTGATTGAACGAAAAAATTCGTAAAATTAACTTAGAAAAATCTCGTTGAAATTGATAATTGCTCTTTACATGTTAAACATACAGTTTTGTCTCGTGCGGCGGTTTTCTATATTATAATTAGGTTTACCAGTAGTTTTGTTATTTGTTTGACTGTTTATATACATATATTCTACGAAAATAATCAAATCCTATGTATAAATAAATACGAATTCTTTCAACCTTCATTTTTTTGTTTTATGTTTATTATTAACAAACATAATTGTTTTAAAATATAAAAATAAAGTTCGGCCAATTTAATCCGACTGTTTTTAAAGTTTCAATATTTACCACGCGACGTTTCCTTTGATTTTGTTCTAAATATAACAAACTTGTGAGAATATTTTGTTGGAAATATTAAAAATTCTTCGCTGTTGTTAAAACAAAATTACTTTGCAAAAAAAAACTCCAAAGGCACTGATGATTTCTATGGAATTAAGATGGCAGAAATTGCTTATGTGTGCACTGACTTTAAATTCTTAGTTTGAAGTGTATAAAATTTTCTGCTAGGGATTTTAAGTTTTTGCAACACTTTATTTATTTTTTTTTAAAAAGTGTGAAATCTGCATTTTCGTTCGTTTACAAAACAAATTAAGGAAGGACAAATGAAGGTAAGAAATGTTTTGTCTTTTAATTAAAACAATCTAATATTTATCCTTCACCCTTAAAAATGAGCAATACGTAACTGAACGAGGTAGAC
>JASAMX010005302.1:0-26746 GCA_030248175.1 Microlaimidae sp. YZB2_3
TCCCTTTTGGTGAAAATGCGTTGTCCAGCATAAAGATGTCCTTTTTATTTATTTTTTGAAAATTGAACCCTTTTACGACATTCCTTGAAATTCAAGCTTTGCAATGATATCATATTTAGCCCAATCATTTTTGTGGTTAAGAAGAAAGGTCATTCCTCCTTTTAGTAAAAAAACGTTGTCCAGCATAAAGACCCTTATGTTCATTTTTCCAAAAACATGATATTCTGGCTTCACATTGGCGAATTACTTTTACCAAAAAGTTTGAGCCAATTTGAAGATAAAATTTTTTTAACTTTCAAAGTCCATAGAGCCCTACAATTTAACAACTTCAACTACTCTAAGAAAATTTTTAATTAACAAGTAGCCCATGTCAGCCATACGGCTAACAAATAGTTTTTTTCGCATTTTTTATATTCATTTACTATTTTTTTTCAAAATTGAACCCTTTTATGCCATTCCCGTGACTGTAAGATTTACAGTGTACCCACTGTAATTTTAGTTGGGAAGAAGGGTTTTTCCCTCTTTTGGTGAAAATATGTTGTCCAGCATATAGATGTCCGTGTTAATTTTTTACTAATTTTAACCACCTTATGATGCTCCCTGAACTATAAGGTTTCCCATAATATCTCATTTATCCTAATTTTTTTTCTGTGGTTGGGGAGGAAGGTTCTCCAATCTTTTGTAAAAACATGTTGTCCAATATAAAGATGTTCATGTTATTCTTTTAAAAGTTTTAACCCCTTTATGACATTCTCCAGATTGTAAGCTTTGCAATGATACCTCATTTAGCCCAATCCGTTTTGTGGTTGAGGAGAAGGTTTCTCCCTTTTGGTGAAAATGCGTTGTCCAGCATAAAGATGTTCTTGTTATTTATTTTTTGAAAAATTGAACCCTTTTACGACATTCCTTGAAATTCAAGCGTTGCAATGATATCTTATTTAGCCCAATCCTTTTTGTGGTTAAGGAGAAAGGTCATTCCTCCTTTTAGTAAAAAAAACGTCCAGCATAAAGATGTCCATGTTCATTTTTCCAAAAACATGATATTCTGGCTTCACATTGGCGAATTACTTTTACCAATAAGTTTGAGCCAATTTGAAGATAAAATTTTTTTAACTTTCAAAGTCCATAGGGCCCTGTTTTTGTGAAAATGTGTTGTCCAGCCAAAAGATGTCCATACAATTTTTTTTTAATTTCAACCCCTTTATGACATTCCCCTGTCTGTAAGCTTTGCAATGATATCTCATTTAGCCCAATCTTTGTGCTGGTTGGTGAGGAAGGTTGTTCCTTTTTTTAGTGGAAAAACGTTGTCCAGAATTAAGATGTCCCTGTTAATCCTAAAAAGCCTAGTTACTCTTTCCAATAACTTTGAGCCAATTCTGAGTCAAAAATTTTTTTAATTTCCTAAATCTATAGGGTTCCCCCTTTAGTGAAAACGCGTTGTCCAGTATAAAGATGTCCATGTAAGTTGTTTTAAAATTTCAACCCCCTTACGACATTTCCTCGGGTATAAGGTTTCCAACGATACCTCATTGACCTTAATCCGTTGGGTGGTTAGGGAGGAGTTAGAGAACACACAGACAGACAGACTCACACACACACACACACACACACACACACACACACACACACACACACACACACACACGCGCATGCATGCACGCACGCACGCACGCACGCACACACACACACACACATACACACACACACACACACACACACACACACACACACACAAACACACACACACACACACACATACACACAGACATTACGTCTATTTATATATAAATAAAACAACATCACCTCCTTGCCGCTGCTGTCGATCCCTTCGATAAACATTAAATTCTCTGTTTTTGACAATCATTGCATTTGAAGTTGTTTCAGTGAGCCACGTTTCATAAATAAAGCAGATATCAACAGCACCATAAATAAGACTTTCTCCTGAAATCAGAACATCAAGCTCATCTATAGTTAGCAAGGCTTCTTGCAGTCATACACAAAATATTTATACTTGGTATATGTTTTAATTTATGGCGCTCAAGTTGCATAATATCCTATTTTGAAACCTTTAGGAGAGCCTTGAGAGTGATGTCAAACAAAAAGGGATCACCATCAGCAGAATACCGAAGTGAAACTTTTTTGTTCTGCTCCCTAAGCTCCCAAAGTTTGCCAAGCAACTCCTTTTGACAGACTCGCTGTACTTCATTCAGTGACGGACTTACATAAACTTTGTCAAATTTGGTGACCCTTCTCAGTAGTCCCCCTGATTGGACAGCCCTTTTTTGATATACTTATACTTTTTTATATACTTAATAACTCTTATTTTCAGAAGTCTGTGCCGGTCACCAGCTTTTCCAATAGGAAAATATTCAACTGGCTGAATGACCTCATTTGAATCACCACTATCCAGAGTCTTTAATAACTCGGCCACATTTTTTTTTCCTTTTCATAGAAATCACTCTCTGGAAGGCTAGAAACAACCAGCATTGTCTTGTGTTCTCTTCGGACCTCCATGCGCTTTAAACAACTGTCCATCATTGGGATCAGACGTTGGAAAACTCTTTTGCAAACAGCAGCCACCAACTCGGTATCAACACCAGGAGCTCATTCCTCCTCCATCCTGGCGATCCTCTCCTCCAAATCTGCCAACTTCTGCTGTAGAGCCGCATTCTCTGCTTCCAGTCTGGCATTTTGATCATCCTTTGTTTCTTTCTGCATTATCCATCACTCGTTTTTAATTTAACGTAAGTGCTTAATAGGATTTTTAACGTAAGTAGGTAAAAACCCACTAGACTAGTTCTTTTAACTAGACTAACACCAACAAGCAACAAGGCACTTACTTCTGTCTCAATAATTTAACAAGGTTGTTAATCAAAAAAGTGGCTATAAAGAAAGTTACAAGATTTTCTGCCTTTTTAAATGAGCCAAATATATTTTTTTCTTTAAAAAGTCTCTGAAATCAAATCAATTTTTATAGTTTAAAAAAACCCTTGAAAATCAGTAAAAAATTTTCTATTATACGCACAAACTATGTGTTTTACCGCATATCAAAGCAACAAGATGTAAAAGAAAACAAACTCAACCAAAATGCAAGAACAATTAGAAACTGGTCGCATTTTTTTAAACATTAGGAAACATTAATTGAGTAATCTTACCAAATTAATTTTTTCAATGTACCGATGGCGTCATAAACATTTTATTAGCATTTAATAACAAACAGTTATTTTTTTTAAATGTAAATTGACTCATATGTCAAAGAGATGTTAATTCCTAAAGTTCAGCTTTTGGAAATTATTTTGTGCAGCCTGTGTACATACAACAATAATTTCCGGGTCTTAGGAAAATATAAAGGAAGCTGAAAAAACACAATATGAAAATAATGATGATAAAGTAAGTTTTATGTTTTTAAAAATAAAAATGTTGAAGAGCAAATTATCTTTATTCAATTTATTAATAATAATAAATTTCGGAAAAATTTTTACAGAAAAATAAATAAAATAGCTAAAAACATTTAAATAATTTGGTTCAATTTTTTAAGAAACAAGATAAGATTAAGATATTTTATTTTAGTTTATTGCTGTCTTGTAATTTATTTTAATTTCACAACCTACAAAAAATATTGTTAATTTTACCGACTTCAGGTTTGTGTGAAAATGGCCTTATTAATTGATATTTTCTAAAAAATAACCAAATCTAAAACTTACGTTTTTGGTTTTTTCTTTGCAGTTTTTTACAAATCATTTTGTAATAATCTATTTTTTATTATAAAATTTTTGGTGAATTTTAAACTTTCTTTTTTAATCTTTATCTCAGATACTGCAGCATCGTCTCGTAAACTTTGTGTCATACAACGCTTGTAGACCAATATTTTTTAGATTCATATATCACCGCTACAAGGGTGATATTTAAATAAAAAAACTGCAGCAAGTCAAAAACTCTGTATCGATAAAAGGTGGACTGTGGTGTTGTTCGTGCCTCACCAGAGTAGGATTTTGATGTTTACCAAAGAGTTCTAAATGATGATTTTATTGAAATTTCTAATGTCAAATATAATTTAGGTGAATTCGAATAAAAACGAAAAACAAGACGAAGGTACATAGAAAAACTTCAGCTATATACAAAATTTTTTTAATAATTTTAAGATTTATTATCTAATTGTCGTTCAGCAATCCTTTTTTAAGTACATTCGATAAAAAATACATACAAATCGATCAATGAACAATACATAATTTACCGGAAACAAAAAAGTATAGGAGTTTGCCAGAAATTTCAGCACATTAGAACCGGTTCGTGTCTGCAACGGAATAATTTTTGAGGATGGTGAATAGTTAAGTTAATCTGGACAAAATTTAGAAACTGTCACTCTTTTAATAAAACTAGTCTAACCTACACGTTATATAGTTTTTAATGAAATTTCTGATTTGATAGCGACATCAAAATCCAAGTTTTGGCCAGTGAAATAATTGATTGATGACATCGTGACTTTTCAAAAATTTCTTTAATAAATAAACTTTAAACCAAACAATTTTCATGAATTCTTCATCCATATTAATATAAACTACAATGTTTCTCGAATTTTAAACTTAGCTCGGGTTTTCTTAATTTCGGAAAACCTGCAGGGCTTCCAAACTAGGGATCGAGGTGAATATAGATTATTGGTTGTGTATAAACAGAGGAAATTTTATATTTTTATTAAATATCTTTTTATTTACCCTATTTTTAAAATAAAAAATGCTGATGAAACAATAGCCGTCATTTTGTAAAAAAAAGTTTACTTTGCAAATTCCGTGCAATGTTGAAAAAAATTTTCGTGTAATATTAAAAAATAATTTATAAATTTCATTTTAACAAGTCTGTGTATGATATTGTTGTTTCGTATGTAGCTGAAAAATTAGCACCGAAACCAGCAGAAGAGCCTGAAGAATCTGCCGGCGGTAACTTAAAACAATATAAGGGCAGGCAGGACAATCACAGCTTTGACTTACCGCTTATGGCTTAAAACTTAAGTGTTTTGTTTTGGGACTTAAGACTTAAGCCTGCCAGTTCACAGCTACCTAATAATTGGCTTATGACTTAAACATTTTTGTTGAAATTTTAATAAAAACATCGAATTCGCAATACATTTAATGACAAGTTAGTCAATTTAAATTTGTAGTTAAGTCATTCTACGCATTTTTAGAAATAAATAGTTTGTCCTCTTACTAAAACTAAAGCTAAAGTCTTCCAGGCTGAAATTAAGGGCGTCACCGCTCTCCACCAGGAAGAAATAAACAATAAATGCCGGAGCGAGAAAAATTTTAAAAAAAGTTTTCAGCGGTTATGTAACCAATTATTATTCAGTTGCGTCATATGTTTCTCTGCACGTGATATTTTCTCAAAGAACGATTGGTTACTTTACCACTCATCAATTTTCACTCTGAAAGAATTTATCTTTAGGCAGAAAATCGCAATTATCATGAAACTGCATTTTAGAAACAATTTGTTTTTGTGTTGTTCAAAATTATCTAATTAGAAGATTTCGAATAGGATACTTTAAATACAAAAGTTTGCGTTTTTACCGTTAAAAACTGAGAAGAACCAATTACGATTCTTAAAAAGTTTTAAAAAATTTAAATTTAATACGGAATCAATAAAAATCATGTAATGATTAAGAAACAGATCAAAAATTGGAGATTGTAAACGCATTAAAATTATAGTAGGTTTTATTGATTACGAATAGTGTTTTTATATGTATAAGTACAAAAAACACAGACTGAACCTTCCACATATTTTGTATCGTAAATAATTTCCAGCTTACTTTTTATACTACGAGTTTTATTTTTCAACGTTTCTAGATGTTTGAAGAACTATCTAAAGCTTTCATTTTTGAATTTATTTTTGAAGGAGCTTCAAAATTTCAGAATTCCACAATCCATATTTTTTAAATTGCGCAGTTTTGTTGAGTGTATAATTTTTTCTTAGATTTATGACAAAATTTTGGTTTTCTCCCAATTTTCTAACTAAAAGTTTCAAAACAAAGTTTATTTTGTCGTTTTGTTTTAAAAACTTTCATTTTTCATAAAAAACATTCGTTTTTAATTTTTAAAAAGAAAAGATTTAACTAAAGTCTTAGTCAAATTATAACATGTTTCAATTCTTAATTCTAAAGTCATAAGTTTTAAACGTAATGTCTTAAGTTTTAAGTTATGCTGTGAACCGGCCTTAAGTCTAAATCTTAAGTCTTAAGCGTAAGTCTGAGCTGTTAACCCCGCTTTAATTATATACTTTCCATTTCATCAAAAAACAGGTTTTGATAACAAAAACTTTTGTTCTTTGCAAAAAAACAATCATTATACATAACCAAAGGACCAACCAAAGGACCAGCCAAAAAATGTACGAGCGAAAATAACCAAAGGGCAAAAAACGCAATAGATACAGTAACCTCAGCTGATATTTTTAACTTTACCAAAAATCAATTTATTGGTAGGGTGCACAGTCAAACTTTTTGTCTTCGATTTTGATGATTTTTTTTGTAAAAACCTTACCACTGCCCTCAATTGCCCACAAAAATTTTTTCATTAAAATATCTCCAGTGTTTCATGAGATAAGACCTTCCGAAAATGGCGTTTTTTTAAAAATTCTGTGCTTAGAGATTGCTCAATGGATATACAAAATTTAAGTTAAAAAATATGCACTCAAAAAGTGGCTATTTTCTACTTTTTAATACTTTAATTGTTAAAATGGGTGAATAAAAACGAAAGGTGTTTAAAAACGGAAGTTTTAGTTTTTCAAGTTTCATTTTTTCGTCTTTATATGTTTTTAAAAAAATATATGTTTAATAAAGTTGTTAAAAATGCTTTATTAGATCATTTTTAATGGGAAAATAGTGAAAATGATACGAAGTGTATTGTTTTTTACTCACAAGGTTTTAGGGTGTATAATGTACCTAAGTCAGAATTAAGTTTGCCCACCATTTTCCCTCATTTCGTGTTTTAGCAAAAAAATCAGGGGGTTTTTTACGGGAAACGTAATATTTTAACAAATACTGCGTTAATCTTAACAATCAAGGTATCAAATTAAGTAAAAATAGCCGCTTTCATCGAGTGCATTTGTTTTGAGTGCATATTTTGTAACTTAAATTGTTATATCCATTAAGCTTTTTAGAAAACAAAATAAAATCATAGGCTAACTGTCTAAAAATTGGTCAGGCCTTAATTTCGACTACAGACTGTTTTTGTTACAAGAAGCCCGTGTCAGCCATACGGCTGACAAATAATATTTCCCGCATTTTTTATATTCATTTACTAATCTTTTTTTCAGAATTCAACCCTTTTATGCCATTCTCGTGACTGTAAGCTTTACAGTGATACCTCAGTTACCCACTCTATTTTTAGTTGGGGAGAAGAGTCTTTCCCTTTTTTGGTGAAAATATGTTGTCCAGCATAAAGATGTCCGTGTTAATTTTTTACTAATTTCAACCACCTTATGATGCTCCCTGAACTATAACGTTTCCCATAATATCTCAATTATCCTAATTTTTTCTGTGGTTGGGGAGGAAGGTTCTTCCATCTTTGGTAAAAAATATGTTGTCCAATATAAAGATGTCCATGTTATTTTTTTTAAATTTTAACCCATTTATCACATTTTCCAAACTAAGCTTTGCAATGATACCTCATTTAGCCCAATCCGTTATGTGGTTGAGGAGAAGGGTCCTCCATTTTGGTGAAAATGCGTTGTCCAGCATGTCCTTGTTATTTACTTTTTTTAAAATTCAATCCTTTTATGACATTTCTTGAAATTCAAGCTTTGCAATGATATCTTATTTAGCTCAATCCTTTTTGTGATTAAAAGGAAAGGTCATTCCTTCTTTTAGTAAAAAAACGTTGTCCAGCATAAAGATGTCCTTGTTAATTTTTCCAAAAACATATTCTGGCTTCACATTGGTGAATTACTCTTACCAATAAGTTTGAGCCAATTTGAAGATAAAAATTTTTTCAATTTTCAAAGTCCATAGGGCCCTGGTTTTGTAAAAATGTGTTATCCAACCAAAAGATGGCCATGCAATTTTTTTTATTTCAACCCTTTATGACATTCCCCTGTCTGTAAGCTTTGCAATGATATCTCATTTAGCCCAATCCTTTTGCTGGTTGGGGAGGAAGGTCGTTCTTCTTTTTAGTAAAAAAACGTCGTCCAGCATTAAGATGTCCATGTTAATCTTACCAAAAAACATGACATTTTGGTTTTACATTGGATAATTACTCTTATCAATAAGTTCGAGCCAATTCAAAGACAAAAAATTTCACTTTCCAAAATCCATAGGTTTCCCTTTTTTGAGAAAATGTTTTGTCCAGGCTAAAGATGTCCATGCAAATTTTTTTCTAAATTTCAACCTTTTTATGACATACCAAATTTTTTTTTTATAAATTAAGGGGTGTTAGCCCCAAAAACCTTATTTTTTACTATGTGAATCCTTACTTTTGAAAATTTTGTGCAGATTGCCCATACTCTCCTGAGCTCAAAAAAATATAATCTCTTGGGGGAACCTACCTGGGTCAGGTCAAGTCAGGGTTAAAGAGGGTCAATTTTACGATTTTTGCAATAATGGTTTGTATGGGAGGGCAGAAAGTGCACTTTTTTGATGAATGCTCAAAACTGTTTCAGCCACAGGTTTGAAACTCGGAGTTGGTTATGCGGAATTTAATGTTTTAATTTTTAATAATTAGTCCCAAAAAAAAATTTTTGCACTAAGGCACTGCAATGGGTGACCCCTAAAAATGTCAACTTTTAACACAGCTCTTCTACATAGGCGAGTAATATATAAATTTAAAGCTCTTAATTTGCTGATTTCAAAAATATAAAAAATTTGCTCTAAATTGTCGGATAACCAAAATACAAACCCCTTTGTACCCCCAAAATTAGTAGGGGGTGGTCTTTTGTTTTTATTGTTTATTAGCTGTGTTTAATTTATTTAAAAACTCTTTGCCTGTTGATTGTAAAAATATTAATTTTAGGTTAAAATTTTTTTATGTTTACCCGGTTACATCTCCCCAAATGTCCTCAAATGTGAAAAATCGTAATTTTGTCAATTTTTTATTTTAAGTGTCGTGTTTATATACTCATATGAAAACTCTCGACGCATTAACTTTAAAAATATATGGTTTATTTAATTTTTTTCCGTAGTTACCCACATTTTTGCAACCATCAATGTACCCCCTAAAATTTTTAGGAGGTAAATTTATATAATACCGTCATGTTTGTACTCATATGAAAGCTCTCGACACGCTTATGTTAAAAATATTATTTTTTATTCAATTCACCTAATGGTTACCATTTTTACAACCCATCATGTACACCCAAAAATTTTTAGGGAGTCATTTTTATATATTTATTGTAATACTGTCTTGTTTATACTCATATTAAAGCTTTCGACACGCTGATACCAAAAACAATATTTTTAACTCAAAACAATCAATAGTTACCATTTTTACAACCTACAATACCCCAAAAATTTTAGGAGGTTATTTTTATATATTTTATTAAATACCGTCGTGTTTATACTTAAAATAAAGTTCTGGACACGCTGAGGTCAAAACCATTATTTTAAAATCAAATCGACTAATAGTTACCATTTTTATATCCCACAATGTACCCCCGAAAATTGTTAGGGGGTCATTTTTATATATTTTGTTAAATACCGTCGTGTTTATACTCATATTAAAGCTCTCGACACGTTAATGTCAGAAACATTATTTTCAAATCTAATCAATCAAAAGTTACCATTTTTACAACCTACAATACCCCAAAAATTTTAGGAGGTTATTTTTATATATTTTATTAAATACCGTCGTGTTTATACTTAAATTAAAGTTCTGGACACGCTGAGGTCAAAACCATTATTTTTAAATCAAATCGACCAATAGTTACCATTTTTACAAGCCACAATGTACCCCCAAAAATTTTTAGGGGGTCATTTTTTATATTTTATTTATTGTTAATTCAATTCAACCAATGGTTACCATTTATACACCCCACAATGTACATTACCACTTACAAATTGTAAGTAGTATCAGTACCAGTACCAGTATTATTTCAAACCGAAATTTTAATAAAGTACAGTACCAGTATTTTTGCTTTTTGAATTTTTTAATGGAGTACAGTACCAGTATTGTACAGGAACTAAAATGAGTGGTACTGGAAGGGTTACAGTACCAGTACCAGTAATACTGTAACAACACTACTTACAATGTACCTAATTTGAATGGACTACATTTTTTATGTGGATTGTAAAAATGGTAACAATCGGTTGAATCAAGTTAAAATAATGTTTTTGACATCAGCGTGTCGAAAGCTTTAATGTGAGTATAAACAAGACAGTATTAGAATAAATATATAAATGATATAAATGACTCCCTGATGATAAATGATATAAATATATAAATGACCCCCTGAAAATTTTTAGGGGTACATGATGGGTTGTAAAAATGGTAACCATTGGTTGAATTAAATAAAAAATAATATTTTTAACATCAGCGTGTCGACAGCTTTCATATGATTACGAACATGACGGTATTATAATAAAATCACCTCTTAAGAATTTTAGGAGGTACATTGATGGTTGCAAAAATTCGGTAACCACTGAAAAAAATTTAATAAACCATATACTTCTATTCTAAAGTTAGTGTGTTGAGAGCTTTCATATGAGTATAAACGTGGCACTTAAGATAAAACATTGACAATTTGACCAATTTTCACGTTTTCGGGTAGTTGGGGGTATGTAACCGGGTCACCATAAAAAAAATCTTGACCTAAAAATAATATTTTTGCAATCAGCTTGAATAGAGCTTTCAAATGAATAGAGACACGGCTTATAAATAATAAAAACAAAAAAATCACCCCTTACTAATTTTGTGGATACAAAGGGGTTTATATTTTGGTTACCTGACAATTTAGAGCAATTTTTTTTATTTTTTCAAATCAGCACGCCAATAACTTTAAAATGATATGTGACTCGCCTATCTAAAGAGGTTGAATCAAAAGTTAACATTTTTAGAGGTCACTCATGCCGTGCTTTAGGGCATAAAAAATTTTTAAGACTATCTCCAAAACTACAGCATAAAGGTCCGCATAAGTCTCCCGGGTCTCAAACCTGTGGCTCAAACAGCTTTTAAGCATTGTTCAAAAAAGTACTTTCTGCGCCCCATACAAACGATTTTTGCATAAATCGTAAAATTGACCCCTTTTAACTCCTCTGGGTACCTGACCTAGGTAGTTTATCCCTAACATATGAATAAATACCTAATATAAATACCTAGGTAATTATATTTTTGAGCTCAGAAAAATATGGGCAATTTGAAAAAAATTTTCGGACTAAAAATTCATAGCGTAAAAAATTTGGCTAAATAATTGCCCTTAAATTTGTGGGGTTTTTTGGGCAAACCCCCAAAATTTTTTAAAAACTTTTTTTCAGAAGGTAGCTAAAAGTTCGAGGACCTTATCTTGAGATGTTTGCATATTGATTGCGGCTCCTCCACATCCAATCTGTAAACTAAATATTCTCCAATCGCTTATTTTCTGAATACATGGTTCGCTTAAAAAACGAAAAATTTAACAAAAAAACCATGGTGCGTTTCCCGATTTTATTTTTTTGAAAAAAAATTTTCTTTATGGTATGAGTTTTTTAAAACCGTCAGCAGGGAACATACAACCGTTGGAAAATTTTGAAAACTTGGAGCTAAAATTAAAAAAAAAATGTTTTGATTTAGGCATTGGCTTAGGAATAGGTTTGAGCGAGTTTAAACGTTTGGCTCCAAGTTGCCACTCCGGCTACAAGTTTAAGCTCTAATTGATTTATTGGTTAAAAAAAGAAACAAAAACTCTTGAATACCAGCAAAAAAACTTGCAGAGTTACATAAAAATCGGTCTAAATTAATAAGTTTATTTTTTTAAAAAAACGTCTTTTTTATTTTTGTTTGTTTTTTGTTTTTTTAACATAATTCAAGGTTTTTATTTATCATGAACTTTTAAGCTTTGGTGCGTATAGTATGACATCAATGATAATAAAGAAGTATGATTTTAAGTTACCGCCTAAAGTCATCATGGCCTAAAACCAACAGTGATCTATTGTACTATATCTACTCGTCTATTTTTATAATTTCAAAAATATTATGTATTTATCGACGTTTAAAAAAATACCCAGTTTCAGTGTCTTCTAAATATTTTTAATCGAATAAATAGTATCTTTTCAAACGTAATGGTGACAGATACACGCACGCACCACAAACACAGACAGACATTTCTTATAAGTTTTAAATTTAGGCCCGGTTGCACCATAACTACTTAAATTAAGTTGAATACTTAAGTAGCTGCGAATTTATATAAAATGTACATACTCATAACCACTTTAAATAGTCTACTTAACTTAAGTAGTTGTTGTGCAAGCGGGCCGCTAAACGCCGTTCCATACCCGCATGCAAGGCAACCTTCTCTCCCTTCTCCGAGTTATTCTCTGATTGGTCAGCTGAGAAAAAAGCTAAAGTTTAATTTTGCGTACGCTGATTTTTGATTTTACCATTTAATTCAGTATCGTATCGGACTGTTCACTGTTGTTATTAAAACTACAATTAATACTGTTTTTGTTGTATAATCGTCTATTTTTATATGTTTATTGTGTTTATTTGTTATCAGCAAATCAAACCTAGCTGACCTGGTTGATTTGTAGAATTAAATCGACTATTTAACAACAAAATCAGTTAAATTTTTCAGTAAAAATGGTTAGGTTAAATAATAAAAATTAAATGCCATATTTTAACAATTAATTTTCAGATTACTAAATTTTGAACAAAAATTCAATTTTTTAAAGGGTATAAGTTGAATAGCTTTTGTAAATTTTCTGTAAAGATAAAAATTAAAGGCGTTATAACCGCACAATTTTAATTGGTCCGCTCATATCTCCGTCTCCTATACAAATTTACGAGGTCAAACAGATTATATCTTAACCGTAATTCTATTAAAAATGATTTTTATTTGGTATTCTAGGCTTTATTTCACGCATATTATAATGTTTTCCACTTAAAAATTAATTATGATAAAAATGTTGATCATAAATTTTAACTTAAACATAGTGTTTTTCGTTTTATCTTTCCTTACGCACATTTTAGAGTCTAAAAAGTGTCATAAAACTAATCAAAAAATGCAGAGCTCCAGCAATTTTAAAGTGGAAGAAGCTCCAGAGCTCCACCTTGAAAATGCGCAATTTAAAGCTTGTTTGAACTTTAAATTATTTTTTTCTACATTTTCACGTCTGAAAAAAAATTTTACAAAAGTTTTCCTACAAATAATTTATGACATTACTTTTTAAATATGCATAAAAACAGTACCAAAAATAAGGCAGAGTTCCAGAGCACCGGCGGTTTCTCCGGAGCTCCGTAAAAAGCGGAGCTCTTCTCTGGAGCTCCTCTTTAAAGCCCTAGACCAAGATTTCATATTTTCTGCTCCAATTTTATATGAAACGGTTGTATTGGCCGTATAAAACTTTATAGAGATTTAAATAATTTCATATTGAGTTATTACAGTATCTAGTAGTTTCTTTGTTTGTTTGTTTTTAAAGTTCTTCTTAATTTGCTGCTCAATGCAAAACACAACACAAATAGTGCGTGCAAAATAAACATTAAGACTTATTGAAACTAGCCTTGAAAAATGCTCTAAGAATAGAGCAGGTAAAAGGGGCGATTTTTCCCCGGGCGTTTGATTAGACAGAAAAGATGTGGACTAGTCTGAGATGGAGATTATGTGGACAATAGAAAGTTTGCATTTGGTTTGGCAAGCTGCTCACTAAATAAAAATTTTTACCATATGATAATGATTTGTTTATACATTGATCTAATCAGACAGCACTGTTGCATTTTTTTTAGTTTGATGAAATGTCAATTGAAAAAATCATACTCACAGCAATCTTTGACAAGCGCGAAATCGCTTTTTCAAATTTATAGTTGTTTCTTACACATACAAATATAACCTTCAAATTGAAAAAGTGGCGATTTCGCGCTTGTCAAAGATTTCTGTGAGTATGGTTTTTTCAATTGACATTTCATTAAACTAAAAAAAATGCAACAGTGCTGTGTGATTAGATCAATTCATAAACAAATCATTATCATATGGTAGAAATTTTTATTTAGTGAGCAGCTGGCCAAACCAAATGCAAACTTTCTATAGTCCACATAATCTCCATCTCAGACTAGTCCACATCTTTTCTGTCTAAACATACGCCCGGGGAAAAATCGCTCCTTTTTCCTGCTCTATTCTTAGAGCATTTTTTAAGGCTAGTCTACTACTTTTTTTGAATTAAATTAAATTAAAAAATAGCCTAATAAACTATAGTTTTAAGTGCGCAATGACATATGTTTATAATCATTCAGGTGCCGAGATATATTTTTTAAATAAAAAATAATAAGAAGAAGATAAATTTAAATTACAAAATTTACCCACGTTGTTTAATTATAGTTAGTGCGGTGCAGTTGCGCTCCAGGCAAAGTTTATCTACGTTCTCTAAATATAGTTGGCGCGATGCTGTGCGCCAATGATTGCAATTATAGTTTTTAAAGTAAAAATAATAATAATAATAATAAGATGATGAACATGAATTACAAAATTTACTCACGTTCTCTAAGTATAGTTGGCGCGGTGCCGTGGGTTAAATTGCAGTGTTGCATCCCGCACCACCGATAATTACCGGCGCGTGGCGCTTCCGATTTGTGCGTGGCGCTGTAATTTACTGCTTTTTTTGTGCGGTTTCTATGAGGGGATGTTGGTTGTCTGCTCTGTACAATCCTTATTGTTGCCAAAAGGCTGTTATTGTGCGGTTGGGATTTTTTATTTGTCTATTTTTCAAATTTTTTATTTTGATCAATAAATCGATAACAAGGACCTAAATAAAAAAAGTGCTTTCTAAGAAAGTTGTGTAATTCCTTCTTCTTTCTATTGAGCCCATGTTTATCTCTGATCAATCAGTAACGAATGACGAATATCGCTTTTAAGGATGGAGCGTTGAAATAATAATAATAATAATAATAATAATAAGAAGAAGGTTCTGAATTTCAAAATTTACCCACGTTCTCTAATAATGGTTGGCGCGGCGCCACGGGACTAAATCGCCCCGAGGCGCTCCCGCGCGACCCATGACACCCGTAAAAATTTATATCAATGCATTTCATTGTTAAAACGAGCTTTAAAAGAAACTATCGTAATGTGTTTTTTAATGAATCGTTACAAGTTTTAATTTAATATCGACGATACATTATTTAAGAATATTTTTAGGATACATCTTTAAAAACAGAAGGAAATCTAGAGCTTCGTCCTGTTTATTTGCCTAACTTAACGTTTTAAACGCGTCTGCCACATTTGTTTTTTGCACACATTTAAAAAATTTTTAAGCTTATAAATTACAAAAATCATCATTTAAATTTGTAGAAAAATTGTTAAAGTTTTAGTTTTTAAAGATTTAAGTGACATAATGTATAACTTGCACTGTTTTAACTTTCGAATCATTTTATTTCAAAGCCTATGAACGCAAAATTAATCTCAGTTTCTTTTTCTTCGCTGACCAATCGGGGAAGACCACTCTTCGGGAGAAAGAAATTGTCTCGGATGCGGGTATGGAACGGCGTTTAGCAACCGGGCCTTAGTTTAATAAATAAATAAAACTATATTTTGTGACGACCCACTACTGGAGGCGAGAAAAGATGACAATTTTTGGAGACAAAGAAAAAATACCCGTACCAGGATTTGAACCCGGGTCTCCTTTCCTTGAATTCCAGGCTTGTTTATCTCAGTTCGGCGCGCCATCACTGCACCATACGGGCTGGTTTTTAATTTACTTTACAGCGCCTCTTATACTCGCCAGTAGTTGTGAGTCATCACTTCAGAAAGGGATGTTCAACGTCACATTTTAGAAAAAGTCAGTTAAGGTGTTTCATCCTTTTGTGTTCAGAAAAAAGATAAGTTCACGAGGGAATCATACTCAGACAGAAAAAAGGTGGAATACTTTAGGCCCCGTTCGCACCTGATCCCAGATGCCAGTTCTCAGTTTTCAAATCCCACTTTTAAGATCGCAGATCACAGAAACCTCCTGTTCACGTCTGTCTGTTTACTGGGATAAAAAATCTCGCGTGCGGTAATTTTATAGTCAAAAAACGTGCATACGATGGTAGGTACAAAAACAAAATACTCATTTAAAACATAACAAAATATTTAAAATAAATTTTAAATGTTCTAAACTAAATAAAATGATATTTTATGTTTTGATAATATAAATTATAACTAAATTTTAACTAAAAAAATTTAAAAATTGTTTTAGCAATGTTTTAGGTAAAAAACAACGATTTTTGTTTCTTATTCGCCTGCCTTAATTAAGCAACAGAACAAAACAGAAGCGGAGCATTGTAATTAAAAATTGTACGTACGATGTGAAACGTAAAATCGTACGTACAAATACAAAAAAAATCGTTAAAACACAACAAAAGTTTTATAAAGAATTTTTTATGACCTAAATTGAATAATCAAAAGAAAAATATCGTGTTTGCGATGTTTTAATTAAAAAAAAACAACAATTTTAGTTCCATATTCGTACGCCCGCCAAAAAAAAACGCAAAAACGAAGGGAAGCATTGTAATAATTGTGCAAAAGAAGTTTGCAAGAATTCAATATTGTGCAGCTGGCGTGTGTCCTTAATTAACATAATTACCAACATTATTACATAAAAAAATCTGTATGTGTGCTCTGAATGCGTGTAATATATGCGCGAAGACGCCTCCCCACTCGCTTCCTCTTAATTTTTTCCCAGAAGTTGGAGCGCCGTCCAAGTCTTTCTTGGAACTGGAAACAGGGATCTGGGATCTGGGAAACATGTGTGATGTGAACACTTGTTGTTGCTGTTTCTTGGAACTCGGATCTGGGAACTGGGAACAGGTGTGAACGGGCCCTTAATAACAAAAAAAACTTTTAGATTTTCATCGCTAATTTTTCGAAGTTTTAATTCCAAATTTGTACAAAATTTACTCTTAGCTTTTAAGATTTATGTTAGGCCTATTCTGGAATACGTAAGTGTAGTATAGAATCCTTATTTAAAACAGGATATTGCTTTAATTGAAAGAGTGCATCGAAACTTTATTAAAAAACTTTTTAAAAGATGTGGAGTTTGTTATAAGCATTATAATGAAAGGCTTAATTACTTAAAGTTGTAATCATTAGAAAAACGTCGACAAATCGCAGATCTTTCTGTATGCTACAAAATACTAAATTTCAAATTAATCTTAGACCCCAATGAATTTTTTAAATCCAATATGAATTGCACAAAGGTAATAAATATAAGCTTGAAGTATAAAAAAGTAGAATAAATGCTCGTAAATTTTATTTTTGTAATAGAGTTGTTGAAAAATTAAATATTTTGCCTAATCAACAAGTTTCAGTCACCTCTCTCACAATTTAAAATGTTATTAATAGATGGTTTATGTTAGTACTTAGAAATAAGCCTTTAAACCATATTTTAGTAACCATATTTCTTTTTTACAACTGTGATCGGTTCGCGTTGGAATAATTTGTTGTTGATTATGATTTGAAGTTATTGTAATATTATGTTTATTTACTAGAATAAACAATTTGATTTTTTTTATTTGACTATTAGTAAAAATGGCTCGAGTATCATATGATACCCTGTTTTATTTCATGAACAGCGACATAACCCAGTTATAATCCCTCGATACTCGAATAAAATCCAAATAAAAAAATTATGCTCACAGTAATCTTTGACAATCGCGAAATTGGCTTGAATGTTACCTACTGCAACAGAAATGTTGTATTTTTGTGTTTAAAAAATAGCCATAAGTGTAAAAAAGTGGTGATTGTCCAAAATAAAGGTGAGGATAATATTTGTAATTGCATTTTACGTAGTTTTAAAGGTGCGGTGCGGAGTCAAACTTTTTGTTTTCGATTTTGATAATTTTTTGTGAAAAACATTACTCCTGCCCCCAATAGCCCACAAAATTTTTTTCAACAGGGTGTTGGATGTTCCCCCCAGTTTTGCCCCCAGTTTTGCCCGCAGTTTTGCTCCAGTTTTTTATTTACAAATATTGAAACTTAAGAAAAATAGTAGGAAAGCTTCATGGCCTGAAAAGTATAATTAGTAACAAAAATTGTAAATTCATTCAACTGAAACGAAATTATTAAAGTATGCAAATAGGGTTATTTTCACTTACGTTCCCTTGAGGAGATCTCCTTTTTCCATTTACGTTTCCAAGAAGAGATCTCCTTTGGTTGGCGTTTAACCGAAATGGGGCGACACTCTGCATGTGTGCATGCAATCCTATGCTATATAAGAGAGAACGAAATGACTGTTTCTTATTTTTATTCATTGGTTATATTTCGCACATCACGTAATTGGGACAAAAAGTGAACACAATACATTATATGACGTAATTCAATTAATTATAAATACTTTACGTAATAAAATTAATAATTTTATAATTACTTTAAACCAATATTTATTAAGGACTAGTGTTCGTTTATATGTCATTTCACAAGGGTTTAATTAATTATTTATTATTTTTTACTGAATTGGGGTATATAAAGTTTTAGTGGCACTACAGCTATGAGCGTTAGTCCAGTGGTTATTGCGTCTTCATCAGAAATCTCAATATTTTTCCTGGGGGTTCGGTTCTCCATGACCGAAAAAATCAGTTAATATTCCTTTATTTATTTTTTTAACAGTAATAATTTTTTCCAAAAAAATCAATTCATTACTCTGTTAAAAACAATACTTTTTTTCAAAAAAAAAGAAAACCCAAACTAAAAAAAAATTTCAAACATATGTGCTGTTGTTTCATTAATACAATTACTATATTTTTTAAAGATATTGACTCCCAGTGACAAACCAAAACACATCTAAAAACATATCTATGAAATTCACAAAAACAAACTTCAAACTCTTTATTATTAATCTTTACTCTCATGAGTTTTACTCTACATTTCTTATCAATGTTTGCAATGTGTGAAATTTGATTCAAACCAATTTTTGCCCATATTGGCGCGTCCGCCATCATTAGATGATATCAATAAAATACAATACTAAAAATATTCAATTTGTGATTTTCGATTTAGCGTATCCTGAATAATGCACACTTTTTTAAACAAAAAAAACTTAATTAAATTCATACAAAAGAAACAAACAAGAATAAAATGATATATTTTAGTGGGATTCGAATCTAGTTATTTTTGTAGTGAAGAGACTAAGTCCAAGACTCTAACCATTGCACTACTGCGCGTATGACCTTAAAATGTATATTTAAATAAGACTAATAATATGTCCAAACTCAACGGCACTGTAGAAGCAACAGAGCGGTCGTGACAGCCGCCACGCAGAATAATTATTAAAAAAATAAAAAAACAATAACGGAAATCCCGATTGTATTTTGAATTAATTTTATTACGCGGCCTGAAGTCGGTAAAAATACAGCTAGAATAAACATTAAATGTTTTGAATTTCGCTTCAATTTAAACGTAGCAAAGTGAGTCAGTTCATTTTGTAATTTACATAAAATGGGCCAAAATCTTATACAAAAGCTTTAATATTTATTTTATATGAATATATTAATATAAAAACATAGGTAAAAAACATATATTATGACAGAAAGTAATTTTTTTATGATTTCCTAATATCTTTCTGCACAATAAATGACGTTTTCAGATATAAATTGGTACATTTTTATTTTAATTTTTTTATTTTAACCATTTCAAGTATTTGTAAATGGATTTAAAATGAACTGCTGGCATTAATTCAACAACATTCAGTGTTTAAGTAATGACGCTTCCTGGTGGCATTCGAGTTTAGTTTTTGGCGTCAAATTAAAAAACTAAAATAAAAAAATGATTAATGTTAAGAATACATGAAAATTAATTATTAAAGAAAAGAAGAATGAGAAATGAAGAACAAATTATACAGTCTATGTGTGAATCCAACCTAAATGCATACGTATGCATATGTTTATATGCATACGTATGCATAGCATATGTATGCATATTTTTTAAAGTTCTATGCATACATATGCATTTTTCCGCAAAGTATATGCATATGTATGCATTTTTTCCAACTTTTATGCATAAGACGTATGCATAAAAGTTGCAAAAAAATGCGTATGTTTGCATATACTTCTCGGAAAAATGCATATGTATGCATAGAATTTTAAAAAATATGCATACATATGCATCAGTTTTGTTTTGTTAAGTATTTATAACAAGTCACTGAGGCGACAACCACTTTATATATAGTAATGTTTGTGTAAATATATATCTAAAAATAAAGGTGTTAACCAATGAACATAAGCGCAACAACTTACCCACCAAATAAACTTTAAACTTTTTTTTAAAAATTAAAAAAACAAACCTTTCACTCTACATGCTACTATGTAGTATTATTATACATATTTTGTGGGTGGTATGTTACAATGTTTGCATTATTTGTGGTTGCCACATCTTCTATGCTGATACACAGAGAGGGAAGACAGATCACAGTAAACTGTGTCATGTAATGGGCGTTGTGGAGCGTTCTGCCGCTAACATTGTTTCCATCCGAGTTTTATAGAGCAAAACGTGTTACCGCTTTATTTTATAAATCTCATGACAAAAGCTAGTGTTAACGTTGCCCGCCAAGCACCATGAGGAGGAACTCCACACCACCCGGCGGCTGTTTAATTTAAGTAAGTATAGCTTTAACCGCGTCTACGGAAGGTTTTTTTAAACTTTTTTACATTTTTAAAACTTTTTTACATTTTTACAATTTACTGGTAGATAATCCGTGGGTTTTTCCTGTTTTGTAAAAACTATAGTCTATTCACGATTTTACCAAGTCATTGCGGTGTTCACAGGGCCATGCGAAACTCAACACATGGACGGTTAAAAAAATAAATAAATTTAAAAATAAAAAAACGGGAATTAAAAAAAAAATTTTAAATAAATTGAAAACAAATACTGCAAAACATGTTTGAAATTAATGTTTTGCTTATAAAACCAGTCATAACTCACGAACTTATAAAATTATAAAAATTGTAAAGATTAAACTATCATTTTACTCGTCAAATACTTTAAAGTCTAATGGTGTATTTAGTTTTAACTATTTGGAAATTTTTGTTTTGATTAATAGTTAAAACTTTCTTATTATTCACACAATAGGTTATCAAAAATTATTTTGATATTATTGTTCTTTAACGAATATAACAAATAAAATGATAGTTAAATTGTAAAGTTTAATTTATGATTTCTAGAGTTATGATTAATTTTATATAGTGCTAAAGTTAAAGTCAACAAAAAAAACCAGGATTCTTTTATTTCAGTTTGTACATTTAATGTTTTTTTGGTTAATTGGCAGTTAAGTTTCAATTCTGGATTTTTTAGACAATTTGAAGAGTAATTTTTTGTAAGAAGTGTCCAATTTTGACTTTGAGTGCTGAGTTTTATTTATATATTTTTAAAGTTAGCTCTAAGCAACTTCAGCACTAAACCACAAATTTCATCAGCTAAAACAAACAAATCTTGCTCTGTGATTATATAAAATAGCAAAAGTCAAAATTTAAGTGTTAAATTTATTATTATATTTGTAATATAATTCTAACAATAAAAAATGCTGTTATAATTTGGTCGACTTTAACATTAGCGCTATATACAAATAGTCATAACTCTTTAAATAATCAATTAATTTTTAAGGTTCAAGTATCATTTTATTTGTAATATTCTTTAAAAAACAATAATTTCAAAATAATTTTTGATGAACTATTGTGTAAATTATTAGAGAGTTTGAACTTATTAATCAAATAAAAAATTTCGAAATAGTTAAAACTAAATACACCATTAGATTTTAAGGTATTTGACGAGTAAAATGATAGTTTAATTTTTACAATTGCTTAATAATAAGTTCGTGAGTTATGACTGGTTTTATAAGCAAAACATTAATTACAAACTTGTTTTGCAGTATTTGTTTTAAATTTATTTAAAGATTTTTTTTCTAAATTCCCTTTTTTTAATTTTTTTTAATTCATTTATTTTTTAACCGTCCATGTGTTGAGTTTCGCATGGCCCCGTGAACACCGCAATGACTTGGTAAAATCGTTAATACAAAAATGATGCGGACTGGCGACAAAACTCGAAATTTTAAATGTTATATATCCATAACGGAGGTTAGAATATGCGCGGGACATATATGGGAAAATAGCTTAGCCTCTTGGTTATCTTTTGAAACGGTTAGAAAAAAATGGGTCCGGCACAAAAGAGTCCTGAAAAAAATCGCAGCTGGCACAAAAGCGTCCTGGCACAAAAGAGTCCCGGCACAAAAGAGTCCTGGAGAAAATGCATTCATGCGCCCAAGCGCTGCGAGAGCTAAAGTCGGCACAAAAGAGTCCTGGCATAAAATCAATTTTTCACAACTGAGATACAATGATCACACCTCAGCTGTCTTCCAGTTTTTTGTTTGTTTTTTTAATTAGCCTCTTAAGAGGTTGTGTGAAGAATTACGCCGGTAAAAAATTTATGTTTTTAAGTATTTTTATTATTTAGTTATTAATACGCTCAAAGTTTTGTAAAGTATTTAAAAAATAAGAAAAACATGTGTTTGGGTTTGTGTGTGTGTGTTGTATTGTGTCATGTGTTGTGTTTGGGTATAAATTATATAATATTGAATTAGTGTTTTTTGTCATAATTGAGTAACAAAATCATGTCTAAATAAGTATTTTCGTTGGGATAAATTTTTTGTTCATAGTTAAAATATTACAATTTTTATCAAATAAGTGTTTTAGTCGTAATTGTAAGGACAACCAGATGTGTCCAATTTAATATGGCTTTAAATAACCTTTAAATCTTAAGGACTTTTAGCATAATCACAAATTTGTTTTATAATTCGTTTTAAGTTAAAAATTAAAAAAATATATGTTATAAACATTTTTTAAAAATATTATAAAAGATTACGACAGGATTCCGAATGTACAGAAAGATTTTGCATGATGATTATATTAATAATGGGAGGTGAGATAAAAATGGATACCAAAAATACCTAAAAAGTAGTTATATAATGAATAAAAAACACATAAAAAAGTAAATTTTAATAAAAAAGTAAATTGTAATTAAAAAAATTGAATATACCATTAAATAAATATTAATTGATGAATCTATTGCTAAAACGAACATAACCTCCTATAATTGCGAAATTGTCTTCGATACATTTGAATTTCCATCGTAACCTTTATAGTTTTTTAAATTTTTTGTGTAGTTTTTTAAACAATTTTTTACTTTTAAAGTGGTATACTTTACTTTTAACGCAGAAAAAATAGGTGATTTAAAAAAGGAAAAGTTAACAGAAGTGATTTTTCTACCCTTCAATATCAAGCTCCGGGGCTCCAGCCATTTCAAGCAGATGGAGAGACTTGTTTGATTATGTTCGCATTTTAGGTTATTTAATTGTTTAAATACACGTTGAAAAAAATTTAATTTAAAAAATTCTGTTTTCACCGGAAAACAATAATAGTTAAATACCGGTTAAGTGTTGTTAAAGATGGCTACAGTATAAGTTTTTACTGCGCCACTTCATGAAAATTAACAAATTTTTATTGATTTATTATTTTATTTGTTTATTTTTTTACTTCTTATTCTACTCCATTTTTTGTGTCTTAACAGGCGCCTGGGGCTTAATATTTACGTTGTTTTACCTCCGTACACTTTTTCATTGTATGTCAGCTGTTAAAAATTGATTTTATGCCAGGAGTCTTTTGTGCCGACCTCAGCCCTAGCAGCGCTTGGGCGCATGAACGCATTTTCTCCAGGACTCTTTTGTGCCGGGACTCTTTTGTGCCAGGACTCTTTTGTGCCAGCTGCGATTTTTTTTCAGGACTCTTTTGTGCCGGGATTCTTTTGAAGGTGAGCCTGAAAAAATGTTTTTCGATGACGTCATCACTACAGCCAATGCGGTGAAAAAAACCTGGTCCCAAAAAAACAAAACTTCTTATTAGTACGAGATAAGAAACGCCGCTTGGTATGCTGTTTAAACATACTTTTCTTAGTTTTTTCTAAGAGTTTGAGCGGTTTCGGCTCGCTTTGTTTTTTTTTATAATGTGTTAAATGCGCGCGTTTTTTGCGAATTTTTGCCACGCTAACACACTGTACAAATTATTTATTTTGTTTTGCTTCCTGCTCAGAGTGTGTACGATATTGATCATATTGTTATATCTTAAATGTCCGCAAATTTTTATTCCTTACTTTTGACCTAAAAATTTTTGGGGGGTTGACTCCCCGGGGGCTAAGAGGGGCCAACAGGAATGCCCAAAATTTTTTTCAAAATTTTTTTTAAAACCATCAAAAATGTAAAATTTACATATGATGAATTTTGATATATCGTTTGTGTTTCAAAATTTGTAAGCATTGCAAGCCCGTATGCTGGCAGCAGCAAACCTTTATATTAAAAACTTTTCCAAAATAATAAGCCTTAAAAGTTTTTTTTTTCGAATTTCCAGGTTATTTTGTTGAAAAAACATATTTTCAATGTTAAAATCCTACTACAAAATTGCCAAATATCGCAGCTAAAAAATGCTTTTTTTTAGGTTTTCTTACTTGCAAACATTGTTTCCCCGTTTGACAACACCAAAACAAATTTCTAATAACTACGTCTCCCAATTTTTGCCAATATCCAAATGTAATTTTTTTAAAGTAATGGTATTTTTTGTGTAAAGACGTTTGAATCTGTGATCTGGGGTCGTATTCTGAAGAAATCCTTATATTTACCCTGATAAATCGATTTCAATGAAAATAAAAAATAAATAAATATTGTAAATAAACAAACCTGCCGCATATGGGACAGAAAATGAAGTTTTTAAAATTTTTTTCTCACGCCGCAAAACCACCTCGCGCAAAATAAAAAAATTTAATCAATGCACGTATTTTATTTTTTATTGAATAAATCCTACGGGAAAATATTAAACCACCTCTGGAGTTGGATAATTTCTCATTCTTAAAACAATAGAAAAAATTTAACCCGACTTTTACCTAGGTAAAATTGATTTTTCACTCGCATTCTTAATGCGGAAGAGCCAATAAAAATCATCAATTATGACGTAATAACAAAAATTTGCATGACGTAAGGAAATATTTTGAATTTTTAACGAAAATTTATGTTGCGTTTTCATGGGATTATTTTGACCATTTTTCTAATATTTTAAATCAAAATAATTTTAAAAATTTAAAATTAATCTTTAAAATTTGATTATTTTTGTAAAATTTTTTAATGTAAAGGTTTGCTCCTGCCATCGTACGGGCTTGGAATCCTTCTTAATTTCAAATTTATTATTATTTTTTTGGTGCGGGAGCGCCTCACGAAGATAAAGCCCCACGACACCGCGCAAACTATAATTAAAGAACGTGGGTAAATTTTATATTATGTTCTTCTTCTCCATATTAATATATTATTTTTCAAACGCTTATATCTTAAAACTGGTGTTCCTCCTTCGTTACTAATTGATCAGAAAAAACAACATGGGCTCTTTGAAAAGCGTAGAAAATTCCGCAATAATTATCTTAGGAGTCATTTTTTATTGATAAATAATACGTGTTCTGTTGATAATATTAAAACTGTTAAAAAAGTATATCTCGCAACGGAATGATTATAAACACATGTCATTGCGAAGCTAAAACTATAGTTTATTAGGCTATTTTTTTAATATTATTCAAAAAAGTGGTAGGCTTGTTTTGAAAAATGCTCCAATAATAGATCAGAAAGGGACGATTTTTCCTTGGGCGTATGTTCAGACAGAAAAAATGTGAGATGGACACTATGTGGACTATAGAAAATTTGCATTTGGTTTGGCCAGCTGCCCACTGAATAAAAATTTTTACCATATGATAATGATTCGTTTATACATTGAACTAATCATACAGCACTGGTGCATTTTTTTAGTCTGATGAAATATCAATTGAAAAAATCATACTCAAAGCAATCTTTGACAAGCACGAAATCGCCACTTTTTTTAAATTTAGAGTTGTTTCTTACACATAAAATTATAACCTTCTAGTTAAGAAAGTGGTGATTTCGCGCTTTTCAAAGATTGCTGTGAGTATGATTTTTTTTAATTGACATTTTATCACACTAAAAAAATGCAACAGTGTTGTCTGATTAGTTTAATGTATAAACGAATCATTATCATATGGTAGAAATTTTTATTCAGTGGACAGCTGCCCAAACCAAATGCAAATTTCCCATAGTCCACATAATGTCCATCTCAGACTAGTCCACATCTTTTCTGTCTAAACATACGCCCGGAGAAAATCGCCCTTTTTTCTGCTCTATTCTTAGAGCATTTTTTTATTTATCTCTGCGATACGCACTGTTTATAGTTTGTCTTTTTTATACTTTTCACTGAGCGGTCGTTTGAAGTCAAACATGCTAATATTAAACATGGAGCTAAATGGTGACCACAATTATTCAAATACGAAAAATAGTGCTGTAACTACACTCATTCTATTGGTTTTATTGCATATAAACCTACTGTTTTGCACAAAAAAGAAAAAACTGGAAGTACGAGTTTTAGTTATGAAATAAGTACGAGCTGTTAAACCAATTTTCATAATTTTAAGAGATTATAGTGACTTTTATAACTTAACTTTAAGAAAAACTCCCCACTTCTAAAATTAATAGTTACTAGTCATGAATTTGAAAATTAAAATGTTACAACACAATGAACTCAAAACA
>JASAMX010005303.1:0-14819 GCA_030248175.1 Microlaimidae sp. YZB2_3
ATTTTTATTTTTTATAGGATAATACTAAAATTGTACTAAAATTATACTGAAATTATACTAAAAATTCACATTTTTTTAAAAAAATTTAGTATAAAAAGTAACTTAAAATTTTCTCGGAAAAAGGACGGGTCAGATTTCAATTAGAGAAGAATCCATAGGTAAGCACGGTCGGGGAAGCTAGAGGGGGGTGATTACTCGGGGTAAATCGAATTTTGAATTCTAGGAGGGTGGGGGGTCCCAGGGGTGGGGGGCCAACCCCTAGCTTTTTAGGGGGGGAGTCGACCCCGGGGTGCGAAATTTTGAAATCTAGAGGGGGGTAGCCGTTTTTCCCAAAGCAAAACAGTTTTAAACCTAAAATAACTTAAATAATAGTTCTTTGTATAGGATAATACTACATTTTATTGATAAAAAGCGATATTCAGGTATAGAAAGGGTGTAAAAAGCATGAATATGTGTTGAAAATTGACGTTGTTGGAAGAAAATTCGAGTATAAAAAATATGGAAAATTTTCTCGAGAGGGGGGGGTACCTAAAATTGTCAGGGGATAGGCGGGCGCGATTTTGGAGGGGTATAGGGGGGGGGTCAAATTTTGGATTGGGGGGTGTCCAGCAAGACCCAAATTTTGAGGGGGGGGGGTGTACCCAATATTTCCGCGCTGCCTTAAAATAAGCTTAAAACGCGTAAAAAAATGTAAAACAAGCTTATAAATGCTTTAAAACTGTGTAAGATTAAAATAAAACCTTATTGCAACTTATAAATTTTATTTTTTTAATTCTTTTAATAATAATCTGCAATGGCGCAGTCAGGATTTCATTTCAGGGGCGTCGGTCTTGGGGGGGGGGAGAAAAAGTTATGTCAATGCGGCGCGAAGCGCCGCCGCCTGCGCCGCGTTGCGGCGCCAGCCGACGCGAGGCTGCGGCCGGGGGGTCTGGGGGGTGTCCGCCGGAGGCGAAAATTTTTTAAAATATATACTAAAAACGGCTTAAAAATCGTCTCCTGGTGATCGCGTGAACATACATTTTGCTTTTGTTTTTTTAACTAATTTTTACATAATTTTCTGTGATCTAAAAATTCAGTCAGGGGGGGGGGGGAACAATGCCCCCCGGAGGAGAAAATTTATAATTTGAGGCGCTAAAATACACTAGAAATTTTAATTCCAAATGATACTAATTACAAAATTTAAGGTTTTTTATAGCTATACTATACATTTATAACATGTGTTTAAAACGTTAAAAAAAGGATAATAGTGTTTATAGTAGTTTTATTAAACATGTATGCCTTAACTACTGAATGGGATAATCGATTTGCAATTGAAAAACTAAGATAAATTGCCAATTTAAACTGCCCGCGTAGAGGGGAAATTTAAACTGCCCACGTAGAGGGGGAATTTAAAGGTAATAAAAGGTAACTAACGGGGAAATAAGGTAATAAACACTCCGCGCGAAGCGCGTAAAATTTTTTTATTCATTTTATAAAACTTTAAATTTTTTTTTTGGGTGGCTATTTTGGGGGGGGGGGGTGTCCCCGACTACCCCAAAATTAGGGGGGTGTCAGCAATATCCGAAATTTTGGGGGGGGATAACCCCCCCCCCAACCCCCCCCCCCTGCCCACCTATGGCTGCCACCCCTACAACCCCCCTGGCTACGCCCTTGCTCACAACCTTTTTAAAAATGAGTTTTCAAATCAAATTTGAAATTATATTACTATTCAACAGTCTCAAATTATATAATTTAACGTAAAAATAATAGAATAACTAAATTTTAAGACCCACGGACCAGAACCTTTGTTTTTTCTTAAGCTTAAACGAAATCTGAAAAGAATTAAAAAAACTGAATAATACTTTTTAGTTGTAGGATTACACCGCTTGGTTGGTTGTGAGATAACACCCTTGAGTTGTGAAAATAGACAAAAGCAGTGAGATTGTACAGTTGTGAGAATTGAAGTTGTGAGTTTGGTTTTTATCCTTTGTTGTACTGCGATTATTTTTGCATTATTGTATTGACATTACCTTGTTTTAGGTACAAGTTCTATACGTGTGTGTACCTATTCGATTTGACTGATCCAAAAGTAAATACAAGTCTTAAAATTTTTATAGCCTAAATAGAACACTTAGACCTTATTTTTGTGGTTATTTTTGGGATTTAAGCTATTGGTAAAAAGTAATGAGCCAATTTATATTTAAAAATGGCTTTTGCAGCATGTGCAATTTATGATGTTAAAAAAAAACTTTGTAAACAAACAAATTTTAAAACTATGTTTTAACAATGCTAGAAAGTATAAAAAACTTAATTTTTTTTTAAAAAAATGAAGAGTTAAAAATCACATGGACCACTAAAAACATGGACAACAAAAATTTTTTGCCTTTAAACGCTAATTTAAGCTTATTTTCAAAATTGTAATATAATAGATTTTTATTAAAATAAGTTGTTTTTCAAAATTGTGAATTTTTTCACAACCAAAATTTGATGTGTTTTTGAACGATTATTAAAAAATAATATTATTATTATTTATTTTTATTAATGATCAGATAACAGAATTAATATCATACTAAGCATAGTTTATGCATAGTTTAATTCTTCTGTTTTCATCATTTCATTGTGTTTTTTTCTTTTTCTATTTTTTTTTTATTTTTTTTCATTTTTTTTTCATCAACAACATCAAATCTGCGACTTAATTGCCGCCAATATGAATCACAATTGTAACTAATTATCAATGAACATAGCTATCTGATATGACTTTAAAGGCTCAAAAAGAGCGCTTATTTAAGTCAGTTCCAAAACTCTTCTTGAATGCATCCAAAGAATCGACAGTTACTTGAGATGGGAGTAGATTGTTCCAAGGTGTAACAACCCTATTTGCAAAAGAAAATTTCCTTGCATTAATTCGGCAGTCTTCCATTGCCAATTTAAATGGATAACCACGGGTGGGCTGCAGGTTAAACTTAAAAAAATCATTGGCTTGCAAATTGTTTAAGCAATGTATAATTTTAAAGCACTCATATAAATCAATTTTGTCTCTTCGATCTTTTAATCTTTCTAAACCTAGGTAATTCAGTCTATGTTCATAACCAACAGGTAACAACTTGCATTTATAAAACAAACGTCTAGTGAAATTTTGTTGCACTTTTTCCAAAATGTTTATATCTTTTTGTAAATAAGGGTTCCAAACTGCACTAGCATACTCCAGAATTGGTCTAACATAGGACTTATATGCTCTGAGAAAATTATTTCTAGAGTTTGAATTGAATGTTCTAAAAATTAGTGATGTCACTCTCATAGCTTTTTTTGCTGTGATTTCACAGTGTTTAGAGAATTTCAGATCATGGGATATATAAACACCTAGGTCACGCACCAATTCTGTAGTTGCAAGTACGTTATTACCAAGCTTATAATTACAAATTAACTCTTTGCTATGATTTCGAATATGAAGAACTTCACATTTGTGATTAGATAACTGCAGTTGCCAGTCTTGTGACCAGCTGTGTATTCTATCTAAATCTTGCTGAAGTCTCAAGGTTTGAATGTGGTAATCTTTAGATGAAGATTTTACAAACAACTTTATATCATCTGCAAAGAGTCTAATTTGTGAGAACTTAACACAATCAACAATATCATTAATATATACCAAAAATAAAAATGGACCTAAAACAGAACCCTGAGGAACTGAACTTCTTACAGGAAATGATTTGGATACTGAGTTATTAATTACAACTTTAATTTCCCGCCCAACTAAAAATTCTTTTATCCATTTTAAAAATTTACCAGAAACACCATATTTTTCTAGCTTATATTACAATTTTTGATGTGACACGGTGTCAAAGGCCTTGGCAAAATCCAAGTAAATGACATCAATTAGAAATTTATCTTTTAGTGCTCGCGTCCACTCATTAAAAGTTTCCAACAGCTGTGTTATTGTAGAACTTTTTGCCTTAAAACCATGTTGAAACCTTGACAAAATGATATGGAAAAAGACAAGCAGTTCTTCTTTGACAAGCTGTTTACAAGAAAAAGATGTAAGTGAAATTGGACGATAATTTTCTTTTAGGCTTTTAGTGCCTTTTTTAAACAGTAAGTTTAATAAACAGTAACTTTAAAAGCAGTTTTAAAGACAAAAAATGATGTTTAAAATGATTAAAATATGCAATGTCTCAAATATGCAATTTAAAAGTTGTTTAAAACTTATAGTATATTAAACTTTTTTATTTTAAACTGATTTTTAGAAAACTCTAAATTTAAAAATCCAAATAGTATTTTACAAACACTATTTTGCCCTCAATAAGTGAGGTTCCCCGTAGCTCCGAACTTAAAAAATCCCCTTTTTAAAGCCCTTGAGCTCCGCTTTATTTTTGTACTAATTTTAGGAACAATTAAAATTCAACAGGTTATTTTTCGAAAATTTCTTCTGTAAACTAATATTTTTGAAAACTTATTTAAAGAAGGAGCTCTGGAACCGGAAACCTTTATACGGAAGATCATAACAAAAGATTTTTTTGACAGAAACTGATAGTCTATTGATAATCTATAAGTTTTAAAATATTTACCACAGAAACTCTACTGTTTTTAATACGTGTATACAAAATCTAGCTGTATATTTAGCAGATATTTAAAAAAATATTTTTAAACCGTTTAGTTAGGGTAATTGACTTAATTTTAGGCAAGTCTTAATTTTGGCCACTAAATTAGTATGTTAAAAAACAGATTTTTGTATAATTATTTTGTAAGAAGTAAAGCAACTATTGCATTAATATAGTGTTTTTCTATTTAAAAAAATATAATTAATCTTTAAATACTTCACTTGTAAATACAATTTTTGAACGCGTCGCGATCAATATGCAAATATCTTAAGTTAAGGTCCTTGAACTTTTGACTACTTCCTGAAAAAATTTTTTTTAAATTTGGCAGGTTAGCCCCAAAACCCCCCAAATTTAGGGGCAATTTTTTTGACCAATTTTCTAACTTTTTACCATATGAATCCTTAGGTCTGAAAATTTTGGTGCAGATTGCCCATACTTTCCTGATAATTTGTAAGGGGTAATCTACCTGGAGGGATACCCCGAGAAGTTGAAGGGGTCAATTTTACGATTTCTGCAAAAATCGTTTGTATGCAGGGCAAAAAGTCCACTTTTTGGCAAAATGTTCAAAAACTTTTGAGCCACATAATTTGAGACCCGGGGAGATTTCTGTCAATTTTTATGCCCTAACTTTTGATGACAGTTCCAACAAAAATTTTGTGCCCTAAGGCACTGCAATGGGTGACCCCTAAAAATGTCATCTTTTGAGACAGCCCCTATAGGGGAGTGATATATCATTTTAAAGCTTTCGGCGTGTTGCTGAAAAAAATTGTCCCTATATTTGGAGGAGTTTTGGGTCTAACCCTTCAAAATTTTTTAGGAGGTAGCCAAAAGCTCAAGGACCTAAACTTAAGATATTTGCATATTGATCGCGGCGCGTTCAAAAGTTATAAGAGCTCAAATGAAAATTTTTTGTCACAATTTTTCAAGTATCGCTAAAAAAATAAAGAGTAAGTTCAATTAATATAAGAAAATCATGGCTACAAACAACTGTGTATAATTTCATACCTATTACTTCCTTTATTCTTTTGTAAAAACTAATTTAGTGGGGAAGTTATACTTTGACCACCCTTTTTTGTTTTAGATAAACTTTATTTTATTTGATTTAAAACATCTTGACCATTTTTTGTTGATATTTTAGAGTTTAAATTGCTCCTTGTTTTAATATTATTTTGAATAATTAAAAAAAATAACATTAGTCGGAACCACAGAAAGTATTTCAAGATTACATTTGTACACAGCCTTGCTCTCTTTCTATATTTTTTTCGAATTTAACTACTAAAGACTAATATTAGCATTTTAAACAGTTATATTTTAGTTATTTTTTGGAAACTTTGAGCAGCTGTTTTGTGTGGTTTTAAAAATATCATAAGTGGCTATAATTTGTTTTTTCAGGTTCAAAAAAAATTTATTGGAATGAAATTAATTTTATAAGGGTTTTTTTAAAAATTGGATGGTTGTATATAATAGCAGCCTTATACTAATAAAATGTTTTTCATTGCAAAAAATTAATAAATAAACACAAGTCAAGCCTGTTGTGTAAATGTAATAAAAATATTTTGATTTTGCAGGGAAATTACAAAAATAACTTATTTTGATTTTTATGTTAAATATCGGCTTGATTAAAAAAGCCAGGAAAAACTTATTAAGTAGAAAAAGACGGCCGAAATTAAGTCCGTTACCCTAGTTTAAACAAGTAACCCGTGTCAGCCATTGCATTGGGCTAAAACACGATTTTCCCTGTATTTTTAGTTTGATTTGCCCTGTTTTGTACAAAGTAATATTTAATTTTAAGATTTGTTATTGATTTTCAACCACCACAACGCCCCAATTTAAAAGAAAGCCAAGACAATTTCAAATTAGTACAAACCTTTAGAAATATTTTCCAAATCTTTTAGTGAAATTGATTCGCTCAATTATTTTATGAAATTAAATGTTAAATAATGTTAAATGCACCCATTTTGTTGCGAATTTTGAAGAAAAAATTATTTACAAGTTGCGATTATTTAAAAAAAATTTGTACTTTCTATACACAAAATAAATATAAAAAATTTATACGTAAATTGTGCATAAAATTTTGAAGGCTGTCCTATGGCTATAAGAACTTTTTAAAAAATTTATTAACAAAACTATAAAAAAAATATATATATTTTGAATTTGAAGTATGATGTTGTTTAATGTTTTGATTATATTATTTGACTAAATACATTCTTTCACCAGAAGTTTTTATTTTAATTTATCTGAAGATTTCTGGCGTTTATGTTTTTTGTTTTGTTTTTTTGCGTTGTAATTGTTTGATGCTGGGTGTTTTTTATTATGCGCTACCCAATAATTTGGTTTATAGAGCACGCCGCCTAAAGGCTGGCTTATACTTATGACAAAACGTCCTTCGGACAAAGTCCCAAAGACAATTTTAGAAAAGCCAAAACATCCTTTGGACAAGCCAAAACGTTCTTTGGACTTTTTCTTTTGGACGAAGTATAAATGCTACTTAAAATTTGTCCTTTGGACAAAGTCCAAAGGACAAAATCCAAAGGGAAAAGTCCAATGGACAAAAAGTATGAACACTTTGTCCTTTGGATTTTGTCCTTTGGTCTTTGTTCTTTGGACTTTGTCCTCTGGACAAAGTCCAAAGGACGTTTTAACGCTGTATTTGTCCTTTGGACAAGTCCAAAGGACATTTACAAACGTTTTTTCATAAGTATGAACCAGCCTTTATTTTCTTAAATAAAATATCCCTGAAACATGCCAATATCCTTTGGCATTAGAGCAAAAAAAAATATGCACCCAGGGCAATCCACAGTCATCAAAAGAAACCTTTTAGAATTGCCCTTAGGCATGGTGTCATAATAACACACAACATTAGTATTAAACAAAACTAATTAATTCAAGAACCCGATATAATTTCGGTTTAAATAAAAATTTTTAAATCATTAACTAAAACTGAATCACGATATATTGTTTCTTGTCGGTATATAAACTACTATGATTTTGAACGCGCTCGCGCTTATTTTAATTTTGTTTTAAAAGAAAACATTTTTTTAATTTGAATATTTAATTTTACACAAAAAGATAAATTAAAATTATATAAAATTGATTAATCCTCTAAACTTATAGATAATCTCACCGAGCAGTAAAAAATTGTGCTATTGGTTTCACAAATGATTCGTGTTAGTTTTTTTTGAGAAACACAATTATTGTTATTTTTGATTATACCAAAAGTGCCACCTTTGGTTAATCAACTACGACTATTTTTATATTTGAGTTCCTGAGTACAACAAAAATACATAACGAAAGTAACAAATTAAATAAATAAGTATATTTACAGCTATATAAAAGATAGAAATTTGTTATATTTTTATAAATGATAAATAATGTTCCAATTACTATTTAAAGCAATTTTAAAGCGTTTTAGTTATTGTATCTTTGTATTAAGATTTTATTTATTTTAACAGCTGATTAAAAATGCATCTCTAAAAGTTTTTTTTCGCTTTATGAAAAATCCATCATACTCAGGCGATCTAAGGAATAACTATCATTTTATTTTGTACATTTTGAATTGTAAATTATGGAAGAGAATTTGAGGAATAGTTCTGCCAAATATTACCCCTATTCCAGATATTCAAGAATATCATTCGTTTTGAGCTAAAATACTATGAGAATTTTACTTAATTTCCTTAAAAATAAAATTCGACTATTCTAAATATTTTTTTGCTTTGTTTTTCCTAAAATCTTTTTTAAATTAAAATCTCTGATTTAAAAAAAAATATCGAAATTTATAGTTAATTAGTTCTTTATTTGCTATTTTGTTTAAAATGTAGTTTTTTTTATTTTATTTTCTAAAATTGGTTTCATTATTTAAGCAAAAAAAAAGAAAACGAAATTTATCAACATTTTTTGCGAAGACGTTTTTGAGCCTACAACAACTATACCACACAAAACACGCACAAACTGTCATGCGCAACAAACAACAAAATTCTTTCCTTTCGGAATATTATGGATTGCATATTGTCATTATTACAACAGAATGAATCAAAATTCATATTAAAAAATATGCCACTGCGACTCATTTTAGATTTCAAACAGCACTCCATTTACTAAAGTATGAGTCACGTGTTTTTTTTTTACATTGACTGTGGCTTATTTTGCTGTAATGACGATAATATGAATTGCTGCGATGTTTCCCGATGTTGCCAGAAAAAAAATTTAATGAATTAATTTCCTTGTAATATTTAAAATAAATCTTGTTATAAAAAATTGATTAATTAATCATTATTAATGATTTTATTACGGCATAATTTTTTTTATTTTTTTAAAATTCGTAAGTTTTCCTTAACAATTTTGGTTTAAAACGTAAAAAATAAAAGGCGTTTTATGAAACAAGGCGTTCAGGCGATGTTTCTTTTTATATTGTAAGTGTTTTTAAAACTTAAATATTGTATACCCCAAATATGAATATCCACGGTTTTGAGCAGCAATTATTGCTTTTTTACTCAAGTATTTTTTTATATTGTGGAAATACACATAATACAAAATAATATAGAATAATACGTCGTTACTCTGACACAATGAGTCAGAAGCGTAATAAAATACTCGTAATTGTGAGTCTTTTTTTATTTTTTAACGCAGAGATACTGTAAACTTAATGAGTCAGAGTGACGTAGATTTTAAATTGATTGTGACTCTTTGTGTCAAAATAAACGACAAATAACATTTTGTAAAATATAAAATATCAAATAAAGCATTGTTTAAATATAACCATCTTAGAAAGTTGTTTATTAAAAGTGTTTAAAATTTGAAGAAAATTTAATCCATAGGGGTATAGGGTGAAATAACTCTTTATGAATTTCTTTATATGAATTTCTTGATTTAGGTTCGACTAACATAATTTATTTTTCGACATAGCTTTTTAATGTTTAAATAACTATTTAGTTGTAAAAAAGATATTCATATGCACAGTCATGTATTTATACGCTTAATTTTTCTAAGTTAATTTGTTATCAATATTTTTTTTGTTTAATTTGTCTAGATTTTTGAAGTTTTTTTAAAATTTTTTCACTGACCTCCACACAATCCTTGAGGCGAAATTTCGGATAAAAATATGAAAATAAATTAGCCTTTATAAAATTTATATTGCTTTTAACTTTTGAAATAAAATGTTTAGCCACACAAATATCTTAAAAAAACAGTAAAATTACTACAAACTCTCGTATTATATTCCCTAATTTGTGGAATTTAGCAATTCCAAACCTTCTTGATGATCATTTTACGCCCAGTTAAACACCGGGAGATATTGGTGTCATGTGCCTTTCGTTCCTGTTTTTATAGCACAATACGGGGTTAACATTCCACGCAACCCTATTCCCAAAGAAGGAAACTTTTGCAACTTTTGTGCCAGTTTCCACACTTGTTTAATATTATATTTTGCTATCAAGTTTTAGTAAATTAAGAAATTTTAAACTTTTTTAAAAATATTTCCGAATTTATTTAAATTTTTTGAAACAAACTATGCGTTTTATATAATTGTTTTTTTATCTCTTTATTCATTAACTCTATTATAACATCCTAATACCGAACGTTAGCCTTACAATAACCTAACCAATTGATTTCAAACCGTTTTATTAATTTCAAACTGTTTTTAGTATATATTCTTCAAACGTTTAACTAAAAGTTTTTCTTTATACGCAGTATAAACTAATAAATTTTGTGAACAAAAGGTGTTTTATCCCGAAATTTTCTCTCAAACATCCATCCGGTAAGTTGGATCTAAGTGGGATGTAACAAAACTTGCCTTGGAAGGAGGTGGGAGGCGCAGTGGAGGCAGGTTGGAGGCAACAAAAAGGGCTAGGAGGAGGCAAGCCGGACGCAATTAAAACTGCCTCGGAGGCAAGTAGGAGGCAGGTGGCACTGCCTTCTATGTTAAAATAGGGAACGGCCTATTTCGCTCCCGGCTCTTCGCTCCTGACCCATTTCGCTCCCAAGAAATTTTTGCAAATTTATTATTTTTTGCTGGGACCAACCTCGCTCTTGGCTTATTTCGGCCAATTTTATAAATTTATCACAAAAAAGATTTGTTTGATTTTTAGGTTTTGCTTAGGCTTAGAAAAATGTAGGGTTTTCATGTTTAAGAGCGTCGCAAAAAATGCGTTCACAAAATTTGCCAGGAGTGAAGTGGACCGGGAGCGAAGTGGGGAGACCAAAGTGTTCCCAATTCGTTAAAAAGCATATATACTCGTGAAGAAACAAGTAGGAGGCAGTTAAATCTACTTTGGAAGCGGTTATAAACGAGGTCTAAAGCAGCAATGTTTTAAATGAAAGCAGGTAAAAGCATAGTGGAAGCAGTTAGGAGGCAAAAAAAGTTTTTATGTAGGCAGGTCTCAACGTTTTAGCCCTGATAACAATCGCAATAAAATTAAAACGCTTTTTTGCAATCTAATTAAAGATTTTGTCAGACTGGTATTGACGCTTTATAGTTAAAACGTTTATCATGTGATTCTAGGACACGAGGGTACTGAACACGAGGGTAGTGGACACGAGGGTACTGGACACGAGGGTACTGGAGACGAGGGTACTTTACACGAGGGTACTGAGCTATGAAAAATACGTTTGCCACAAATATGTAAATTTTTAAAACTGAATGAGCTGAACTGAATTTTAATCTTTGTTTGAATGCGTAGACAATTAAACGTTACATAAGTCGGTTCGTTTTTCATTATAAATAACATTTTTGCTTGCCCCACCCCCCCCCCCCCACCCCCTTAAATATAATGCAATTTAATACCAAAAAACATTGCAAACTGTTTAAAAACATCGTACTAATTAAACAAAATTTTTAAAGGTCATTTTACACACAACTTATACTATGGCTTTGTAATAAAAACAATAATAATATTATTGAAACTTACTTTAAAGCTCTGAAGCTTCGAAACCCTGCCTTCGCAAAAAACTAAAGAATTAATATTAAACAATTTCGAGTGGAAAGAGAACGCTAAGGAATTTATAAATTACTGTTTTTTTCTAAAACAGATACTTGTATGAAAATACGAAGCGTATTGTGCAGTTTTTTTTGCTGTCATTTTTTTATTTAGACTCTTTTCGTCGACTCTTGATTAAAATAATTAGTTTTTTGATAAAATCTTTGGAAAAAAAAACTTCTGCAAAAATAGATTTCAGTAGTAGAAATGTAAAAAAATATCTTCTTGTCTTTTTTAGTCCACTCTAGCTTAGGGAATCACTTGAACACAAGTTAATCATTTAAAGCAAAACAAACAAAATGTGCTTTTAAAACTCAAAAACATACAAACAATTGTTAGATTTTTCATGTATAATATTTTTGCATTTAGATGTAAGTATAGAGTCGTGAGTAACTAAAATATTCCAACAACAGATCTTTGGGACACCATTGCACAGTAAACTTGATTTTTCTAAGCCTAAGCAAACCCCAAAAAATAAGCTAAACTTTATCATAATGTTATAATAATAGTGTGCTTTTAAAAAATACTGAATAATTTACTTTAAAAAAGGCAAGCAATTATTTTTTAGAAAATATTTTACTAAAATGTTTTTGCAAGGTTATTAATAGCAATTATTTGCAATTATTTTTGCGGTTATTTTTTCCGAAGGCATTATTAAGAATTCATTTTTTCCACACACCACAAAAAATAACCACAAAAATGTTTTGACAGCACAATCAAAGCATAACAGCAACCTTAATGTTTATTATTTTTTGAGTCGTCTCATAGCTTCTCAGCATTTTAGAATTATTTTTTTAAAAAATGCACGAAAACGTAGACAAATAACACAGAAATGTCAAACATGAAATTATTATTTTTGTTTTATTTCTTCTCAATAATTTTTTTATAATCCTATCTTTTTTAAGTCAGTCAAACAAACTAAAAGAGTTTTAAGTAAAACAAACTATTGTTATGCAATAAGTTTATCCCGCTTTATGCGGGAAGGTTACGTTTTTTGCTTGTCAGTACCCTCGTGTCCAGTACCTTCGTGTCCCCCTTGCATAATGAATCGATTTTGCTGCGAGGTTGTGGTGAACGCAATTTTTTAAGCCCAGTACCTTCGTGTCCAGTACCCTCGTGTCCCGTTCCCTTATCATGTAAGTATATCCGGCATCCAACACGAACGATATTTAATGTAATTATAGGGTGATGTGCGGTTTTACAATAATTACCGTGTTAAATTAAAAGATGATCGGTTTAAATACGATTTGTTCATGTGTATGATGGTTTCCTGACTGAGGATATGTTTTTTCAAAATTCAAACGGATAAATTTTATCACGTGAAAACTACTGATTTTACTGCCCTTCAGTGTCATGCTCTGGAGCTACAAAAAGAGCTCCAGAATCAAAGTGGAAAAAACTTTAGGGTCCCTCCCTTTAAATAAACAATTTTAAGTTTATTTACTGTTGAAATTTGATTTATTTTACTTTATTAGAGTTTTAAAGAATATTTTTGTTAAACTAATTTACAAAAAAATTTGGCATATTAGTCTGTGTCATTATTTTTTTTAATTATTCATGAAATAAGTTTAAAAATGGGGCGGAGTTCTAGAACTCCGAAGATCACTCCGGAGCTCTTTAAAACGAAACTTTGCTTTTGAGCTTGTAGCTCCGGGAACGTTTGTCAGTTTTATAAATACAGCTGCTCTATTGTCTTTTATTTTTAAGATTAATTTGTTAACTATTACGACTTACTATTACGCATTGAATTTTTTAGTATCCCGTAATTTGCTACCGTTATGTATTCGGAAATATGTAATGTACAATTGCCTTGATCATAAAAAATAAAAACAACTGTATTCTAATAAAATTAAATTATTTTTAAAAACTTGACTGTTATTTTAATTTTTGTAAAATTGTTGGACAAGAGTGATAGTTATTATTAACGTTTGTTGTTTTATGTTGTCGCCCAGTTTTAGTTGGTCACCTCATCTTTTATGTACTTTGTTCCGATTTACATAATTACTGGTTTAGACACTGTAATTTTCCGGTTTTATAGTCAACATAAAAGAAAATTTGACGCATATCAGATTCTTCGAAACTTTAGGTTTCTTTAAATAAGATTAAATAAAAAAACATTTAATTTAAAAAATTCAGTTTTACCCAATGAACGATAAAGGATAACTTATGTATCTTTGTTTTATAAACATGCGTGAAATGTAATTCCAAGACATTAATTGTGAATACATTAGTCTTATTCCAGATTTTTTAATTTTGTTTTTTTGGTTTTGCGCTTTTGTCTAAATATTTTTTCAATATTATGGGAACTGCACAAATTTTTTCACTGGCTAAGGTCTCTCCGGACAGTTTTCTTAAGTATGGAAAATCGCGATTTTTGGCATACGAGATCTCGTGAAATACAGTAATATTTCACTAAAAAATTTATATGAGTGTTAAAAAGGCAGAAATATCACGATTATAAAGTGAACATTCATTATATTATTGTAAGTAATTGAAATAATTGATATTAAAAATCAAATTGCAATGAAATTTTTTTAAAACCCTTAAAAATATTTACTGCACACTATTTATTTAAAAAATACTTCCAATAGAGAGACACAGTTACCCTCTTTTACGTACGTAAAAATTAAACTGAATATTGTTGTATTTATGGTTTAATAAAGAATTTTCCGTGAAAAATGGGGGTTAATTTTTTCAAAATTTCGTTAAAACTTCGATTTAATTTAATTTGGTAAAATTTAAAGCTCCAGATAGTATATTTCTATTGAAATTTATAATTTTTGGAAGGCCATAATATCTTTTGTATTTTTTAACGCATAAATAATTCTGTCGTGCGTCGTGCGTTTTATCGATTTATTTCAGAGGGTGTGTTTATAAATCGCTTTTAGAGCTCATCATCCCATGGTAGCAGTGGCGTAGTCGGTTAGCGCTTCGTCACCTTTTTGAAAGGTCCCGAGATCGATTCCCACATAAAACAGATTTGGCCACAATTTTTTTTTATTTTAATAATGTTTTTTTTTTATTTTTTTAAAATTTTAAAAATTTATTTCACATAAATTCAAAAAATATCATTATTGTAAACAGGATTTGTTGTCTGCTTTTCGCCAATTAGTCAAATTTTCGTCATTTGAATATCTTAAAATATTATAATAACCAAAAGTATAATAATTCAAAAATAAATTGTGTGTAAATAAAAATGGGTAATTTTTGCTCTTTATTGCAATTGGTTTACTACTGAACGCTCTGCAATAAAAACTGTCCGGAGAGACCTTAA
>JASAMX010005305.1:0-36552 GCA_030248175.1 Microlaimidae sp. YZB2_3
ATACAATGTTTCAATAGACGGAAATTTATCAAAATCGAAACAGAAAAAAAGTCTTTTTTACATGGAATACTATGAAGCTACAACACTCCAAAAATTTAATGCGAGAAAAGACTGGTCTGGGTAACCTCGTAAAATTGTATGGAACCTGGAAAAACCATTTACAATGATGTGGTTTTGTTGTTTAAAAATAAACCATCAATCCAGAAAAATGAAGCACAAAACAAAAGTCCAAATAAAGCTAATTTCCAAAAAAGTGGTTAAATCAGGTCTAACTAAAAAAATTTAAACAGAAGAAAAACTCACTATTTTATATGGTTCTTTCAGGTTCCATACAATTTTACGGAGTTACCCAGACTTAATTTTTGTATAGTATACTGCTTAAAATTACATTGAAGTTTTGGATATGAAAATAATTGTATTCATATCATGAGGAGACCATGACGTTTCTTTTAAAATGAGTAAATTTTTTAATGTTTTATATCTTTAATAAATGACATTGAATTCAATGCATTAAAAGGCGGAAATTCTAGCAAAAGACGAAACAAAGTTTCAAAAAAAAAAGCCTTATATTAAATGGAATAGTATAAAGCTACATAAGTCTAAAAACTAAATGCCAGAAAAAACTGAAATAAGTATCTTTAAAACCTGTAAATTAAGAACAGATTTTGTGAAATTTTCAGAAAAACAAAACCGAATAAAAACAATACGTGTAAAAGCATTAGTTTGTGTTTTTTAACCATTAATAAAACTTAATTCACATAAATTTCTCTCAAAGTGGATTAACTTTTACATGAGTTAACCAGCTGTAAATACCACAGTATTAGTTAAGTCACACGTCGTCAAAACGATACAAAAAAAGTATAACGCAAGCGTCACAGTAATCATGAAAAATTTCTGTCAAAATAAATTATCGCATTGCGCATTAAACTTTTTAATTTATCATTATTTTCGTATAAAGCAAAACATACCGCCATATTAACGGCTTTTTAAAATCAAATATCAAGTTCTAAGTCCGAAAAACATTGAAAAATTCAGATTTAATTTAAGGCGACTTTTTCTTTAATGTTTCTATTTATTACATAAAAAAAATTAGCTGTCAATGTATTTGTTAATTTAAAAGTCGCGTTATATTAAATCTGAATTTTTCAATGTTTTTCGGACTTAGAACTTGATATTTGATTTTAGAAAGCCTTCAATATGGCAGTATGTTTTGCTTTTTACGAAAATAATGATAAATTACAAAATTTAATGCGCAATGCGATAACTTATTTTGACAGAAATTTCTTATGGTTACTGTGACGCTTGTGTTATACTTTTTTTTATCGTTTTGGCGACGTGTGACTTAACTAATACTGTGGTATTTACAGCTGGTTGGTTAACTTATGTAAAAGTTAATCCACTTTGAGAGAAATTTATGTGAATTAAGTTTTATTAACGGTTAAAAAACGCAAACTAAAGCTTTTACACGTATTGTTTTTATTCGGTTTTGTTTTTTCTGAAAATTTCACAAAATCTGTTATTAATTTACAGGTTTTAAAGAGACTTGTTTCAGTCTTTTCTGGCATTTAGTTTTTAGACTTATGTAGCTTTATACTATTCCATTTAATATAAGGCTTTTTTTCGAAACTTTGTTTCGTCTTTTGCTAGAATATACTATAAAAATGGTTTTTTTTAGTTTTATTTCATGCATACTATATGTTTTCCACTTAAAAATGATTTTATGATAAAAATATTGATTATTAACTTAAACTTAAATTTTGTGTTTTTCGTTTTATCATTACTTACACACATTTTGGAGTTTAAAAAATATCATAAAACTAATAAAAAATGCTCCAGAGCTCCGGCAATTCAAAGTGGAAGAAGCTCCAGAGCTCCGCCCTGGAAATGCGCAATGTAAAGCTTGTTTGAGCTTGAAATATTATTTAATTATTTTATTTACATTTTCACGTATATTTTTATTGGTTTTAATCAGTTTAAAAAAACATTCTCAAAAATTTTCTGACAAATAATTTATGACATTACTCTTTAAATACTTATAAAAACAGTACCAAAAATAAGACAATGTTTTAGAGGACCGTCGGTTTCTTCGGAGCTCCGTAAAAAGCGGACCTTTGTAATTGATGATTGTGATATTTAGGTTTAATTTTTTTTATTAATTTTTTTATATTTTTCGTGTTTTGCAAAACTAAATAGTAGCTGTTTTTTGTTACTAATTTCGGAAAGTCATGAATTCTTTTGAGATTTGAAATAAATATGTAGTATTAAAAAAATATTCAGCTTTGCTTATTGGGTCATACAAGTACAGTGCGGTGTATACTTGCTTTTGTGTGTTTCTGTCTTAGGACGAAAGTAAATAATAATAATAATAATACGCTTTTCTCCGGACCTCTTCTAGCTCCTCTTTAAAGCCCCAGACCAAAATTCTCTAATTTTCGGCTCCAAGTTCATATGGAACGGTTGTATTTGCCGTATGAAATTTTACAGAGATATAAAGAATTTTATATTGAGTTATTATAGTATCTAGTAGTTTCTTTTTTTTTTGTTTTTTTTTGAAAAAGTTCTTCTTAATTTGCTGTTCAATGCAAAACACAACACAAACAGTGCGTGCAAAAAACATATTAAAACTATGAAAATTTAAATTGATGCATTTTACTGTTATAAATTACAAAATGAATTGTTACAAGTTTTACTTTAATATTGACGATACATTATTTAAAAATATGCTTATGATATATCTTCAAAAACACGGAAATCTAGAGCTTAGTCCTGTTTATTTGACTAATTTAACGTACGCGGCTGCCACATTTTACACACATTTGAAGGATTTAAAATGTGCTCAAATTTGTTGCTTAACCTTTTTCAAAATAAAAAAAATTCATAAAATTAAAATTATTACACAGTTTTTCAACTGAATAATACCAAAACAGGGCAAACTTCGAGACTGTAATATGTGCTTTTAGCTTACAGGAGCTCCGCAAACTGCACTACTACTCCTAATATTATTACAAATTTAATAACTTTATAGAAATAAGCTTATAAGTTACGAAAATCCTCATTTAAATTTGTAGAAAAATTGCTAAAGTTAAAACATTTAAGTGGCATAGTGTATAACTTGCACTGTTTTAACGTTCGAAACACTTTTTTTCAAAGCCTACGAACGCAAAATTATTCTAAATTTCTTTTCTTTGGCTGACCAATCAGGGAAGACTATTCTCCGGGAGAAAGAAGATGCCTCGGATGCGGGTATGGAACGGCGTTTAGCGTCCGGGCCGCACAACTTTTCGCGTGTCGGACGGTATTAGACGGACAGGCCAAAACTGGTGCGGCCCCGATAGTATTACACTTGTAAGTAAATATGAAATGAAATTAAATCAATAAATGGCTATTATAATGGCTTCATCTCCATTTTAATTCGTCGAATTAAAATGGCTACTATGCTATTATAATAGAGGGTGCCATTTAAATGGAGAGAATCATTGTAATGGCATACTTTTACTTACTTTTTTATATAGGAGTTGCACATTTTTCGGTATATTATATATTTTGCTCATAACATTTAATCATGAAAATTTAATGACACCACATGCATATTATTTATTATGCGCGACTTATGAATTCCATGTGGGTAAGTTTCCGAATACATTGCGTGGCTCGAAATTCTACCTACAATATGGAAGCAATATTTTATTGTGGTTCTTTGGTGTTTAAAAATACTAAGTAACCGTTGGAGGGCACACTTTTTTGCTTGCAAAACAGTGTAATAGTTTGTAATTTAATTTCGTTGTTCAAACTTTAATAGCGTACAAAAACAAATTTTTACTTAGTTATGGCAGCTGAAGAAGGAAATATATTCCTCTTTTTATTTCGGTTATTGAAACAGATATTCCGTTGTTCAGATTGCCTCTAATGTATATCCAAGCAAAATGAGGAAATCAGAATGAAAACCATTTTCGAGTCTTATATTCCTTGATCTCCAAAAAAATATTTAAAAAAAAGCATTCATTTTCTACACACATGGGAAAGAGCCTGATCTTTTAAAAATCTGACCGAGTAGAAAACACTACTACTTACAGGGAAAAAACTTACTTACCTCGTATGTGGGTACATTTCGGAGTACAGCAATTTTACGTTCGCATTTGGAACAAAGTAGGCTTATGTTAATCAACTTTTGCCTAGCGTTTATTGGCTTTAAAGTGATTCTGTAGCGTAAATCGGAATTCTTATTACCTGATATATCGAGGCGTTTGACACTGCACGTATGCCAACAACGAGCATGTTCAAACAATTAACGGGAAAAAAACAACAATGTTTAAAAAAAATCACTAGTTTAACACTTAAACAACAATGTTTTTAAAAAGCACTCACGGGAAAAAACAATTTAGATCAAAATTTCAGTTTTTTTAGGCCCTTTGAAATATTGTCGATTATTTCGGTAATCAACAAATTTGCATTTTTATGAGTATCTTACCTATTGCGTTGTTAAATATCAAGTGTCAAAACATTTAAAGTTTTTGATAATTGCCCTTTAAATTAGCATTTCAGAATATATTAATATTTTCTTGAATATTTTTGATATCAACGAATTTATTTTGTCAGGACCTTGTTATGGTTCCCTTATATCTTGCGGTTGTAAATTAAACGCACACTATGTGTAGAATGGTTTGATTGATGGTTACTTGCAATTTCGCTTTTGGCAACTGTAGCGTCAATATTTTGAAAATTCGCCAACAGAATAAAATATATTGGCAAATTTATATTTTAGTTATATTTTAATCGTGTTAATCTTGAATACAGGTTTAATATATTTTTATCGTGTCATCTGACCTTTTATTGGACGATTCTGAGAATGTTCATATGGTGCGTGAACTTAGTTGTATCTTTATTGGCATTGAATGGGTTTGTTTAATTTTATGTTTTAACTTGCCATAAACATGTCTGGTGCTGTTAGTTTTGCTGATTTTTTTGCGTGTGAAAAAAATTAAACATAAGAATTTATTGCCGTACAGTAAAAACGGTATCACAGTGTTTGCACAAAAATAAAACAATCCATGTAAAATAAACAACTTATCATCAGGTAACAAATCATACGACAGCTGGTTTTTCTAATGTTAACGTTAACAGCTGATTTTCTAATGCGTCCCCGGCTGGCAAGCTAACCAACGATCTTCTCAGGTTTTGGCGGCTGAGGTTTGGGAGGCGCAGGCGTGGGCTTGGGCGTGGGCTTGGGCGTAGTCTTTGGAGGCTGGGGTTTTGGTGGCGGTGGCCTCTTGTTGCCGCAAGCTTCTACATCCCGTTTGTAAACACATTGGCCGAGGTCATCGCTAAAATGAGTTTGCATATGTTTATTATGTTAATAAATTTAGACGTTAAAGCGTTTTCAGAAGTAAGAATTAAAGTATAATAAAAGTAATTTTCTAACAAAGCAAAACGCCGGGCTTTTTAAGCACTAGAGCTCGGATCCAACACCGGTTGGAGCTCTAAACTAATGAAACTAAAAGTGTTTTTCAAATTTTATTTTTTTCGCCTAAATAAATAATGTTACTCATTTTAAAACAAGCACATGTATTTGCAGGAAAAAATCTAACTAAGTAATTTGAAATTTCAAAAGTCGAGTAAGGGTAAAAGTGAAATTAAAAATTCAAAAGTAAAATTAATCTAAAATCCGTTACTTTTATTAGTTTAAGTGAAGTAAAAGTGAATTTTTTACAACACACTTAAGCTTAATGGTCAAAATTTTATTTAAGTAAGGTATTTTATTTAAGTGAAGTAAAAGTGAATTTTTTACAACACACTTAAGCTTAATGGTCAAAATTTTATTAAAGTATTTTATTTAAGTAAAGTAAAAGCAAAACCTATTTTTTTAAGTAAAAGGAAAAGTAAAAGTATAATAAAAGTAATTTTGAACCGGAGCAAAACACATGTTTGTGGAGCTCCAGAGCTCCGTTCTAAATTTTTTTTACTGATTTTATGTATAAATTATCAATTTAAGTTTTTTGGTTAAAATAAATGCTTTTAGCGTATTAGCGGCTTACGTATAAGAGCGTATAAGAGGCTACGGCCGCTAATTTAACAGGTAATCTTTGTCTCTCGACCTGTCCCGTCATTTACAGAAAAATTTTTTTGACCACTGTGTGCGTTTCTTTAATTTTTTTATAAAAAAAATTTTTTTTTAATTTACGATGGACAATAACGACAACACAGGTAATTTTATTTGTGTGATTTTTTAAAAAAAGAACAATAAAAAAAAAACTAATATTTAATAAAAAGAATATTCTGTGGTCTATTTACTTTTCATTTTTTAATAATACTTAAAACAGTCCTAACAAAAACTAATTTTTATATATTATAATATACTTTATTCAATTATAAATAATTTATCTACTTTCTAAAAATTATTTTGGCTTTCTACTAAAAAATTTTATTCTTTATTTTTCTCTTTGTGGTTCTTTAATTTGTTTATTTTTCTTTTCTAAATAATTTATTTCTATCAAAGTTAAGGTGTAGACGACAATACACAATTGGAAACCATTCCTCTCAGGGGCTGGAAACGCCCACTAGGCGAACAGGGATCAGGACAGGTGAGCTTCTCTTTAAAATTTTTGCTAATTAAAAATATTAATTTATTAAAATTAAAATATATAACTTCCCTAATTCTTCTTCTTTTCTTGGTTTTTTCAGTTTAAGCTTAAAAATTTTTTTATCTTTTAATTTAAAATTTAAATTAAATCTTAGTTTAGCTTAATGTAAATTTATTATTATTTTTATTTATTACTTTTATCACAATTTTAGTACTAGTTTAACCTAATTTACAATTAACCTTAATTTTATTAAGCTAATAATTCCTAAATTTAGAATCTATTTTATTGATAAGCTCCGACTATTACATTTATCAAAAAATATGTCTAGAATTAGGAGCGAAACATATTTTTTGTTGTTAAATTATTGCAAATTAATTTTAAATTTAACTAGTTTTTCAAAAAAATTTTTATTTAATTTTACTTCAATTAACTTTAATACATAAAATATCAATAATATTCCTTCTTGTATTCTTTTTTTAAAAAATTTCTTAAACTTTGACTTTTCTTTAAGTTTTTACCTGTGCAACTTCTAATTACGTTACTTAAAATAGTTTTTAAATTAATTTACTTTAACTCATATGGGCTAAAACCTTCCCTACAAAATCTTTTTTTCCTTGTTTATTAAAAAATTGTCTTCTGCTATTTACTGTACAACAAGCTCATAGGGAACTACATATTGAAATTACTTACTTAAATTAATTCAAGTATTTGCAGTGAAAAATCCGAGTAAAAGTAAAAATATTTGAAATTTCAAAAGTCGAGTAAGAGTAAAAGTAGAAGTAATTTAAATTTCAAAAGTCGAGTAAAGGCTGGTTCATACTTGTGTAAAAACGTCCTTTGGACAAAGTCCAAAGGACAAACACAGCGATAAACGTAAGGACAAACACAGCGATAAACGTATGTAAAAACGTCTTTTGGACTGTATGAACCAGCCTTAAAAGTAAAAGTAATCAAAAATCCGTTACTTTTATTACTTTAAGTAAAAATAAAAATAACTAAAGTGTGAGCATATCACGCCAACGATACGGTATCTTATAGTTATATAATTTTATGATCCGAATCAACTCTACCGTTAATGAGATATGGTTACTTAAGAATATCATTGTTGTACAAACCGTTGTCATTGGAAAATTACACTTAACAGTAAAATACCTGAAGACGGTTCTGGAAGGGCAAGTGTAGGATGTTGCCTGTCTGCTGGCAGAGCAGTGGAAGTAGGACACGCTGCAAGGACCTGTTGAGTACAAACCCGCACCTTTACCAACGCACTCCGGATCTAAATGTAAAAATTTATGCAAAATATTTATCTAAATGCAAAAATACTGTAAAAATACTGTTATAAAAACGCAAATAAATTAAACAATGGGGTTGTCACAATATAATTTCGAAATTGCCTTAATTTTTTGTTATTAGTTTAAACTCTTACCGGCTGGAGGTGCGGCAGTAGGCACGTCCGGAAGCGGTCGTTCGGTGGGCGATCCCCCGCAGCCCTTGACGTATTCCCTCAGGACGCAATCGCCACTGCTGATGTCGTAGAAGAGGCCGGACGGGCAAGGGAGGCGGCGCCCCAGACCCCCAACGCAGGCGAAATAGTAACCGGCACAGTCGTTCTTAGGGTCGGAGAAGTAACCGTCGCTGGGGCAGATGAAGCCTTAAACATTTGAAGTTTTTAAGGGATTTAAGAACTCTGAAGCAATTTAAATTTGAAGCAAAATATTAATTAAGCATTTTACAATTTTTAAATCTTTAGATAACATCGTTAATAATAAAAAATATACAAGCAACATTCAGGTCAGAAAAGTGGGCGTTGCTGGGGATTGAAGTAGAAATTTGTTGTTGAAACATGCAATTTTTAAATACAGTTTTCGTGCAAGATTATTTACGAGTGACATAACGAGTGAGAGTCATTTAGCCACATAAGTCAGAAGCCCCACCCCAACCAAGCATTTTGTTCACGGAGGCATTTAGCCTCAAAACTCACCCCAAACGCAGTAACTTAACAAGTTATTTTAAAAGCAAACGTAGATTATAAACGGGCAGGTACAGTACAAGTGTTTTAGGCAGCGTATTATGAACGTTTCAGTAAGGATTTTACCGATATCCTCCAGCTGTGTGGTAGTCTCCACCTCGGGTTTAGTGGCGGTTCCTCCACACCAGGGATTGAATTCGGGCAGAAGACAGCGCTGACTGTCGGAGTCGAAAAAAGTCCCATCTGGGCACTCGATGTAGTTGGTGTGGAAACCGGAACAGGCAACGTAGACGCCGCTGCACTCCACATTGGGGCGACCGTAGAGGCCGTCCGGGAGATCCCAGCAGTTGAACACTGAAAAAAAGGTGTAAAGTTAATGCTAAGTGGGTGAAAAGTGAATGTTAAGCTAATCTAAAGTTAATGCTAAGTCCGTGCCTTTTAAAGTTGTGTGGCCAAGATTTTTTTTGAAAAAACGTAGTGGTCAAGATTGTTTTAAAAAAGCGTAAGCATTAATTCGACACATGTGTATTTAGATTCTTTCAGAGAGCGTAAAAACTACTTTAAACAGATCTAAACTTGTCTTCGCAACTGTTAAATCCCCTTAATTCTTTGACTGAAAAAACCGCACAAAAATAATAATTCTTTGACCGAAAAAACCGCACAAAACTAATGTACTATTCATGAATCGAAAAATCTCACGTATGTAACATGAAAAAATTTGTATACAGTAATGTGTGTTTATGAGTCCCGGAGAGAGAAATAGTACGTATTGTTTTCCAACGGTTTTCCAACCAAATAATAAGAGATTTAACGGTTGTAAACGTACTTTTAAATTTTCAATCTTTACTTATTTAATTTTTTTGAATTTTAGTTGTGTTGAAAATAGGATGGAATTAAGCACTATGCAAACGGAAATGCACAGGAAAGTTTTAGTTTTGTGCAGTCTACTAGCGAAGTGAGCGCGAGAAAAAATACAAGCCTATTTAAGCATTTAGAATAGAATAGAATATTTTTATTCACACGTTATAAATATAGACCTAAAAAAAAAAAAAGAACAAAGAAAAACAGAAGATTTAGAAGCACACAAACACAACCAGCTAACATTTAATCATTGATTTTTTAAAAGGCGTGCTCACCAAAACCGTAGTCCTTCTGAGGAGTCAGAATCCATATAAGGAGAATTGTAGTATATGCGCTAGTAGAATTTTGTTTTAATATAATTGTAGAAAAATCGAAAATTACTTACCAAAACCGTAGTCCTTCTGGGGTGTCGGGCTTGGCTTTTCGGTGGAAGTCCAAATTCCGCCGCAATCTTCCACATACTGCCTGTCCAGACAGGAAAGGGAGAATTGATCCCAACGAAGAGGGGTCGGGCACTCGTGGGCGGTGAGAACGCCACCGCTGGCGCCGAAATAGAACTCGCTGCACTTGTCCCAAGGGTTGGGGTAGAAACCGTCACCGGACGCGGCCTGCTTGATCAGAGTGGGGTCGTTGGCGAAATCTATAAATAGAATTATAGTAAAAATGACTTAAGCCAGTCCATTTTCTAAACTCCAGGGGAATATTTCATAAAAGTTGCGTGTTATTAATATACAGCTGTAAATTAATAAACGCATATTTTTCTTTTGTATTTTTTAATTAAAACGTATATTAATAAAACTGCGTTTGAAATTCAAAAAATTAGATGTCTGTAAATTCCGTAAATTCCACAGTTACGTATTTTTTAATAAAATAAATTAAATGCGTTAATTTACAATTACAAAAATATTCATGAAATAGGCCCCAAATAGGCCCCAGGGGCCTATTTCATAAAAACCTTTTTAAATTTTCATAAATTTTTATTTCACTAATTCCCACCTATTTTTGTAAATTACAACAAAGGATACACGAACACTACACGGGAATTTTGATTCAGTCACCGAGGGGAAGATGATGTGGCTGCGACCCATAAGCGCAGAACGCTGCGAGGAGAAGATATTCCCCCGGGATTACCTCTGTTTTACAAATACACGGAGACGGAGTTTAGAATATCTTGCACTCTTAGTTTCTTTGCGGAGACGGAGATTAGAATATCTTGCACTCTCCTAGTTTCTTTTCTTACACACTTAGCTAGAATTAACTATACTTCCAGCAAAATATGCTCATTTGTAATATTTCAAAATTGCCTAAATCTTTGACTGGAAATTTTTAAATAAGCACATTTTACGTTTTACTAGTGAAACAAGAATTATGGCGATTTCACTCGTTAACGGTAGGGGGTTTAGACAATATCATTAGCGAGATATAATTACCAGGAGCTGCAATAAAGCCCCATCTATAATAGACGTGGAAAACTTCGGATTAAGAAACTGCTTATTGGCTGCGTGGAAAGTGTTGACCAATTAAAGTAGTAAGGCCAAAAACTTCCAAAAACTGAATGTTATAATAGCCAATAAAGAGTAGCAATCGCAAAAAAGACTTAGATCATTTAAGGAGCTGCATTAAACAGAATAATTTCAGGTGAGCATATCTCGCTACGGTAGTAGGTTTCTCACCGAATCCAGGATCAATAACCGGTCCGGGGGTTGGTGTTTGGCGCTGGGTTGCTTTCCCGCCGCACCATACGTTGAACTCGGGAGCCAGGCAGCTCTCGCTGTCCGAGTCCCAGGTGAGGCCGTCGGGACATTCCAGATAGCTGACGACACCTCCGGAACAACCGACGTAAACATTGCTGCATTCGACACCCGGACGACCGTAGTACCCGTCGTCTTGACCGTCGCAGTTAAACACTAAATTAAGTACAAGTGCTTTATTGTAATTATTTTAAAGAAATATTTGCATGCCAAATTAAAAATTAAAATGTGCCAAATTAAGATCTAATTTTATAAATTATTTGTAACAATTTCCGAATGGAAAGTGGACTGCGTCCTTTTTTATCATCGGAAAGGTGCGTTTTGATCATTAGAAATGTGGACTGGGTCCGTTTTTATCATCGGAAAGGTCCGTTTTGATCATCGGAAAAGTGGGCTGGTTCCGTTTTGATCATCGGAAAGGTCAGTTTTTATCATCGGAAAGGTCCGTTTTTATCATCGGAAAGGTCCGTTTTTATCATCGGAAAGGTCCGTTTTTATCATCGGAAAGGTCCGTTTTTATCATCGGAAAGGTCCGTTTTTATCATCGGAAAGGTCCGTTTTTATCATCGGAAAGGTCCGTTTTTATCATCGGAAAGGTCCGTTTTTATCATCGGAAAGGTCCGTTTTTATCATCGGAAAGGTCCGTTTTTATCATCGGAAAGGTCCGTTTTTATCATCGGAAAGGTCCGTTTTTGTCATAGGAAAAGTGCCGTGCTATTCATAACTTTTGGACCCGGTCCAAAGCGAACCGGGTTCATTTTTTACGCATACTGGTCTGCGTAAAAAGCGGTCCCAGTTCGTTATTGCAATTGCAATTGCAATGCACACGTCCAAATCAGCTGTTTGGTTTGTGAGAGAACTGTTTGCATTATATACAAATTTTATGAATTAAAGAATTAAAACTAATCTTGCAACTGATATTCATATTTCAACGTAGAATTTGTGTTGAATTGTAATTCTAATTTTAACGTAGAACTGTAAATAATAGAAATATTTAGTTTTTTTTAATACTTTTACGCAAATTTTATTTAGAAAAGCGGTGTGTGTACTCGCGATGAATAGCACGATAATCAAAACTGATAGGGCCGTGTTTTGCGCAGACGGGTCTCCGTAACCCAAAAGTTTTAGTAACAAAAAATAGTACTACTGGTGGACTGGGTCCGTTTTTTTGATCTCAGTCCACTTTCCAATGATCAAAACGGACCCAGTCCGAGGTGAACCGGGTCTAAGTTTTGCGAGTAGCACGAAGTTCTACCGTGCTATTCATAAAACTTTTGGAGCCGGTCTAAAGCGACTGGGTCCGCTATTTACGCAAACCGGTCTGCGTAAAAAGCGGTCCCAGTTTGTTTGATCATCGTACTACTCATCGCGAGTACACCGCTTTTCTACTATGCACATTAATCAAATTTACGTAAAACTATTAAAAAAACTGAACATTTATTATTACAATTCTACAATTATTACAATTGAAATCAGAATATCAATTTCGTTAAATATAAAAATAATGTGAATAATTCTCTGACAAACGAAACGGCTCATTTAGACGTGTGTATGCATTTGCAATAACGGACTGGGACCGCTTTTAACGCAGACCGGTCTGCAGTGGACCCAGTCCGCTTTGGACCGACCGGGTCCAAATGTTTTATGAATAGAACGGATAAATTTCATCTAGCATTATCACATTATATTAGACTAAACAGAACAATTGATTTAACTACCAAGTGTTAATCAACTGAAACTAATAATTTAATTTAACTTAATTTAATTCAGCTTACCGAAACCGAAGTCCTTCTGAGTAGAGGGGACGAATTTCGGCGTGGAGGTCCAGATCCCGCCGCAGTCTTCGACGTAGGCAGCTTCCAGGCAGGAGAGGGAGAACTGGTCCCAGTCCAGACCGTCGGGGCAGACGAACACCGAGAGGACACCGCCGCTGGCGCCGAAATAAAAAGGGCTGCAGGCGGTTTTGGGGTTGCGGTAGAAACCGTCGCCGGAGGCGGCTTCTTTGAGCAGAGTGGGGTCGTTTTGCCAGTCTATAAGGAAAGTTTAAGTAAACGTGCCAGTAAGGGTCATTAGGAAAATTACAGTAAACGTCTCAGGAAGAATCATTAGGAAAATAACAGTAGAAGTGCCAGTGCCACTAAAAGGGAGATTACAGTATCGTTATTAAATTTTTAAAATTCCTTACCGAATCCAGGGTCAGCTTGTGGTCCGGCAGTCGATTTAGCGGTGGAGGTTTGGACACCGCCACACCATTTGACGTAAGGCTGGAGCAGACAGGAGTCGGACAAAATGTCGAAACGCAAACCATCTGGACAAGACCTAAAAAATTTTATTTTAAATTTAGAGCCATTTTATTATATTTGTATTTAGTAGGTATGATTATTTATATTATTTTTTATTTAGTTACAGAATTGCTTATTTCACACTTACTGGAAGACAAATTCTTCACCAACACAGCTGAAGTAGAACTGACTGCAAGCTTCATTAGGGTTTTCATAGTTACCATCGGGGAATCCCCAGCAGTCAAAAGCTAAAAATTAAGACAAGTATAACCATATTGTACAGCTTAGATCATGTGTAGATTATGCGTAGTTTATTGCTAACTTAAAAACCACGTTTACAGGTGCGGTGCGAAGTCAAACTTTAAACTTTGTCTTCGATTTTTATAACTTTGTATAAAAACCTTACCCCTGCCACCAAAAAAAATTTTTTCACAAAATATCTTTAATGATTCAGAGTTATGACCCCCAAAAATGGTGTTTTTCGACCATTCTGTACGTGTCAGATTGCTTAATGGGTATAACGATTTAATTAAACATAAATTTAAGTTATAAATTAGGCATTCGAAAAAAGCGGCTACTTTTTACTTTAATGTAATAGCTTGATTGTTAAAATTGCTGCAGTATTTGTCGAGATATTACGTTTCTCGTACAAAAAACCTCCAATGAAGAAAAAAAGGTTGGGCAAAATTTCATAAAATAACTGCCGTCGTTTGGTGTTTTTAACAAAAAAATCGTGAGTTTTTTGTACGGAAAACGTAAATACTCGAAAAATACTGCTTTTTGTAACGTAAATCGTGATACGCATTGAGTAATCTTTCACGTACAGAATTAACTTCTGAAAATCTTTCAGGTACAGAAGTAACTTCACGTACAGAATTAACTTCTGAACTATGGAGATATTTTGTTGAAAAAAAAAATTGTGGGCTATAGGGGGCAGAGCTAACGTTTTCGCAAAAAATTATTAAAATCGAAGACAAAAAGATTGACTCCGCACCGCACCTTTAAGCGAGAGCTCCGATTTCCGAAGCGGACCCCGCTTTGTAATTTTAGGAGCTTAGATTTTGGTTCTAATTAAAGATTTTTTTCTGAACTTATCGACAGCAATAACTGGAGCTCACTTCACTATAAATGGCCTCAGCTCCGGAGAATCATATAAGAAAAAATAAAACAGTACTTCACTTACTGAATGGTGGTGGTGCAGTGCTGGGGATGTCTGGCTTCACAGAAACAGTTGGGGATCCACCACAAGCTTTTACGTAAGCCTAAAAGACTTTTAGAGTATAAGGTTTCAAAAGTAACTTTTGTATCAATTTAGGAATAAAATTAAGAAACGAATTAATTATTTTTACTTCAATGAAGATTCGTTAACAGAAAAACTTTTCTCACCCGTTCCTCGCATCTGTTCAGGTCAACGTCGAAGGCAAGGTCAGCACTAGGGCACTCCAAAGGCACCGTTTGCCCAGCCACGCAAGAGACAAAACCATCGGAACAAGGCTCCTCTGCGTATGGGTAGTTACCGTCCTTCAGCACCCAGCAGTCGAAGGCTAAATTAAATCAAATAAATGCAATCAATTAAAAACGAAATTGAAATTCAAGTTGTCTTATTCATATGTATTAGGCCATTAGGTTGCTTGCACCCGATTTACGAGTTGAATTTTAGATCATTTTCACTTACGATAGCGCGGATCGGCTGGAAGCGGAGAGGTGAGAACGGGAGGGAGAGGCGTGGCCTTGCCCCCGCAACCTTCAACATAAGACTTGTGAACGCAGAGTCTGCTGACACCGTCGAAATAGCTGTTACCGGCGCAAGGCTAAAAATAAAAACTGCGTTCACAAAATACATTACGACTTATACTGTTAAAATATTTAAAACGTCCTTTGGACTTTGTCCAACGAGAAACAAAAATTACAATCAGTAATAATAGTAAAAAAAGATTTAGAGTTTTATTGAAATAGAGGATGATACAGTTTGACCTTTCAATAATAATTGTAAAAAAAGATTTAGAGTTTTATTGAAATAGAGGATGATACACTTTGACCTTTCAATTAAGAAGATATACTCAATTGCGCGCCCTATGCAAAAGAGGCGAGGATATATTTTTGACCTTTCCGTTAGCGAGATATGTTTATATTATTCCACAACCTGATCGAAAGCCATGTAGTATTTTAAGCAAGAAGAGATTTTACTATTTAGACCTTTCCGTTGGCGAGATGTGCTTATAGATGAACACGGTCAAAAAGCTAGGGGATGTTTACCCCGGGAAAATGACATTTCAAAATATAGGAAGGGGTCCTAGGGGTCGTTGAACCCCCCTAGCTTTCTAGGGGTTGTCGACCCGGGGTGGAAGATTTTGAAACCTAGAGGGGGGTGAGGTGGGGTCCAATTTCCGAAGCAAAATATTTTTTTGTAATGATCAGATAACAGAATTATTATACTAAGCATAGTCTATGCATGGTTTAAACCATTAAAGGTTTAATAATAGTTTTTTATAAGAAAATACTACATTTTATTGAATAAAAAGTGATATTCAGGTAGAAAAAGAGTGTAAAAACATGAATTTGTGTTAAAATTTACAAAAAATTACGTTTTTGGAAGAAAATTTAGTATAAACAAAGTACTTCAAATTTTCTCGAGAGCGGAGGGGGGGTGAGATTCAAAAATCTAGAGGGTCAGGGGTAAACAATTCTAAAATTTGGGGAGAGAGGGGCCCCTGGGTTTTTTTATGGGGGCCCCAAAATTTCGAGGCTAGGGGGTTGAACCCCACCCTACCCCCTTTGTTCATCAATGAATATGCTTAAGTTTTCCCACCTGATCGTAAGCCACTTTATTTTATATAAGTGCATATTTTTAGAAACTTTTCTTAGCGAGATATGCTAAAATTACTCTATGTAATTATCAGCGGTTATTAAAGTATATTCAATAACCTGAGGGTATATTTTTATACCTTTCTCCTAGCAAAATATGCTTACCTTAATATGCTTACTTAAAAACAATTACAGAAGCTTAATCACCCCATCTGATCGTTAAGAAATAGTTTTAGACCCTACGGTTAGCGAAATACGCTCACCTGATCGTAGGCGATTTCGTTGGAGCAGAAGAAAAATCCGCGTTTACAGGGCTGTTTGGGGTCCGGGTAGAGACCATCGTCCAGTCCGGCGCAGGAGAAGTCCACGCTGGGCGGCAGAGGGGGTTGGGGTTGGACAACGGGGGGTTGTTTCGTGGGTCGCACGGGGGGTTTGGTGGGCGTGGGAACGTCGCACTGACCCTTCCGAGGTGGACGGCAGTCCACGCCGTTGAAGACCTAAAAATAGTAAAAAATTAACTGCTGAACTCCAAATAAGTTTTAAGGAGCTTCGGAGCTCGACTATCCGGAGTTTTTTTTTAAATTTTTAACTGCGATTTAGTCAAAGTTCCGGAGCTCCGTCCATTAGTATTATTTTAAAACTTTTTTATGTTTTAGTTTAAAAAGCTGGAAAACTTTAAACTAAAGGGAATACACCGTTCTTCCCAAGCACCAAACGGTTTAGGCTAAGGTATTATTGGAAAACATTGTCTAACGAGTGTTTTAAATGGTTCGTTAAAAACTAAACTACCAAATCGAACGAGTGTTTTAAAGGGTTAGTTAAAAACTAAAAACTAACCAAATAAAAAAACAAACTTTACTACTTTTTGAAAAATACAGTATATATATTATATATAATATGAAAAATACAGTATATATAAAGTTTAAATGAAGAAATAAATTTGTTTAATATATTACGTCAGTGGGCGGGTTGCACTGAAATTGTTTGGCCCTGCCATCAGCCAAGCACAAGTAGTAGATGTTGCTGCAGCCGCGTGGGTTGGCATGGGGGTTCTGGAGGTAGCCGGTCACCCCAACGCACTGATCCTTCATCGTGTCCACCAAACCGATGAGAATACCGAGCGGGTCGAATTTTGAGGCCGACGCCGGAGCCAGGACTAAAAATAAGAGAAATTATGTTAAATGTGCCAGACGCGGTAGTCAGTGCTAAAAAGTGTTAACCGTGCCAGAAAAAATATAAAAAACCGATTTAAACGTTAACGATAATAAAAAACCGATTTAAACGTTAACGATAAGAACTACTAATTTTAAAGTTAAAGAAAAAATGTTACGATAAGAATACAATAAAAAGCAGCAAAATTAAAGTACGAATAAAACCACTTACCAGCCAACGCTACAATAGGTAGCAACGACAGCCACCCCATTGTTACAGTTGATAATAAAAACGGAGCGAAAAAAACGAGACCAAAAATGGAAAACAACTAAAAAGACGACAAATTGACGACTTAATTTACACTTTGTACAAGTGTAGAACGACAACTACACAACTACGACAGGACGACACCACACTAGACGACTAACAGTGTTTCTTTTGTTTTATTCAGGCGCTTTTATAGTGGATTGTCACAGTTGAGGACAAACATGGGATAAAGGCACGCATTTTGTTCTGGTAGATCAAAAGACATGCCGCTTTTCAAATAATCAATACCAAGATCAGTAAAAAATGAACGTGGCTCTCACTTATAATGGTTATACTATTTCTATTTTTATACGTAAAAAAAGTCACAATTACCAATAATTATTGACGATTTTGACTCGATCTGCCATTGTATCAACGAAATGCAATTGCAATAACAAATTGTATTGCAAATTGATTATTACAAGGGGTGTTATAACAAATAAAGTCCGAAAATAAAATTATCAAACTTAAATAAACATTAATTTTTTTATTAAAAAAGGAAGTTTTTTTTGTATTCAAATAAAAATGAGCCCGAAACGGATTGCTTTTTATTGCGAAATTTTTTATTTTAAAATTTGGAATTCCAATTTATCCGCTTCAAGCTTTAATTTCTTTTTTTTAAATATCAAATGCAGTATTAAATAGAGTAGTCTGTATTCGTTAATTTTGTATCAACTAGATGAATAAGTAAAAAGTAATTTCATGAAATAGTTTGGTTTAAATTTTTGTAAATTATTTTTTTGATAACTTATTAAAATCCTTTAATGGGCGGAGTTTTGGAGCTTCAAAGTTTATTTCGCCCTAAATGGTCGGGGTTCCCGAGCATGGTAATTGAGGGTAAAAGTATCACGAGTAACACTAAAGTGCAGTGCTGAAGGAGATTTTATAGCAAATTCTATTTTACCGTTTTAGATACAAAAAAATGCTTAACTGTGCGTTTGCAACCGGGTAAGAATGAAGGTTTGACAATCCTTCTGTTTGGGGGGTCGATACCCATTTTACGAAAGTACAAAGTCCAAAAAAAAATTTCGTATTTGTTTTGCACGAACATTTACTGTAAAAAAATTAATAAAAAATTTCAAAACCCGTTAAGATATTTCAAAATAAAAAATTCACGCGAAAGTTCCCCACTTTTTGTAAAAATCGTTCCACTTTACGAATGTCCTCTTAAAATCCTAATTTTGAATTGCACTGGGCATGCACTGGGCTAATTTGACAAAAAAAACGATGAAAAGCTCTTTTGTAAAAAAGAACACAGCCTCTCTCATTTCCATAGTCCGATAAAAATTTAGAAATGATGGCAGTATGTTATTTTCGTATTTAAATTTACAGCTAAATATGATAATTCGCAACGAAACTTATTTTAACGGGTCCTTAGTTTAACTGGCCCCTCAAACCTCCCTATAAATATTTAAGGAACCCCTTATTTCACGCATTCTTCTCCTTCTATTTATCACGCGTATTGAACATTAGCCTGTTTATTCCACAGTTAATCTTGTGAAAAAAGATCGTAAAACAAGGAAACAATTTTTTTAAACTTATTTTTGTATTCTTACCGAAGTTTACAAGTTTGCAAAATAATCTGTGGCATTACTTTTAATTTTTTCATGAAATTAGTACAATAACTGCACGGAGCTCCGGAACTCAAAGGTTTCTTTTTGATAATTCATTACAACCAACAAGCAAAATACAAACTGCATTCAGATTAAATGCCCTGAATTGTTCGTATGATACCAGCAAATCTTGCAATATTATAAAAACGAGTGATGTTTTCCAAAGCCCCGAATTCCATAAATATGATTATGTCAACAAAAAAAATTAACTATTTTTTTTTTTCAAAACTAGTTAAAAACGATAAAAATGGTCTAAAATTGCCGATAAAATAATTTGACACACGCATTTCGAGCTTAAATAAGCTTTAAATCGTTCATTTAACCCTTTGGGATTTTTTCATTAAAAAGCCCTGCAAATCCGCAGATGGTGTTTCGCGTCAGTGCTGCAGTGTGTTAAACTCCACGTCTCGACGGTGAGCGGGGCGGAGTTTAGCACTGAGCAGCGGTGACGCGGAGTGCGTTCTGCAGATTTGCAGTTAAAAGAATCCCAGAGTTAAGATTCGTACCTCCGGAGCTCCCTACGCTTTAAAAGGCCGAAGTTCCAGAGTATTATATTAACGAGTAGGAACATCACTAATAATTTCATTAATAGATTGGAGAGCATTGTTTTTAATGGCAAATTGATAAATTTATCGACTTAAGCAGCTAAAAGTTTCTAAAACAAATGGACAGATCTGCTGACCGTTAAATTGAGTTCGTGAAGGTGAATTATGCTTGCTATATCTCGACAAAACAAGACCCTTAGTTATACAAAAACATAGATAAATAAACTTTCGAACTAAATAATTTGTTTCTTTTGTGTTTTTTTACAAGATCGCCTCGGATTAAATCAAAAATACGAAGAAAAGTATCTTTTCGAAATCTAAAATTGGAAAAAAAGTTTTCGCCACAGTTATGTTCCAACGGATTTAATTTTGTTGAATTATCTCCTAATATTTGTTTTTAAGTAATATTAAAGTAATAAACATTTCGGTCATTGCGCGATTTACACAAAACACTGAAAGATGGGTCCCTTAAAAAGATAAGATAACTACGGGGTTACCTTATTTTTGCCACCTTATCTCGCGATTTTAAGGGGGTCCCTTATCTTTCAGCAACCCAATTTTTTCGGTCCTTATTTTAAGGGGCCCCTTTTAGACTTTTGAACAACCGGCCCCTGGTTTAATGCTTAACTCTGCCATTATCACAAAGTACAATAATTTTTTTATTCTGTGGTGATTTACTATGAACTTGAAAAATTGGTTCCACATCCTCGCTTTCAAATAAAACAAACCAGTATGAAAATTCTTGCATTTCGCGAAAGCAGGGAATCACATTTATGTTTAAAAAAACTTTTTAAATCTTAAAAGTCCGGGACATTGGGAGCGTTTAGTAATGTTGATCTTAGATTATTTTTAAATACACCGAACCTAATCTTAAATAATTTTTGGGACTAGGCATAATTTTCCATCCGCTCTGGGAACGTTGCGATTTTTTTATACATATAAAAATACAAAGGTGTACTGCTTAATTTCGCAAATCGCGTCTTTTTCCAAACGAGTTTTAGTGTAATTTTTTTGTTTATTTATGTTCGCGTGTTTTTTTTTAACTTTTGCCAAGAATCACAATGCAGCAAGCCTAAAACAATGTGACAGAAATATTAAATCTAACAAAAGAAATTAAAGCTAGCAAACAAAATCACTTAACCATGTACTGAAATGTGTATCCGTTGCATTATTGTCCCACCGTGGTGCGCCTGCGTAAACTCAGTCACTGCAACGGGGTTGTTTTTTTTTAACTAAAACCACAATCAGCCACACACTGAGGTGGCAATGCCACCGATGGCATTGCCACCGGGGAATGGGAAAAAAAGCACCCTAGTTAAAATGCACCCGCGAAAAAAAGGCCCGACTACTGTAAAAACGCCGAGAAACTATGAAAAAATGCCCCCGCCTATGAAAAAAGGGCCCCATGGCGGGAAAAGTCAAAAGGAAAGAACGCACCCTAGAAAAAATGCACCTGCGAAAAAAGGGCCCCACTAGTGTAAAAACGCTGAGAAACTGTGAAAAAACGCACCCGCCTATGAAAAAAGGGCCCCACATTCGGAAACTGTTTTTTATTACGTAAACAGAGCGTTATCAACACACTAGGAGCTAGCGTCTTATGAAAAACAGCACTTATCGCGCAAAAACTTATCCACATAAATGTATGTTTTTTTTAGTTTTTTTTTCGTGATTATTATGTATATCTAACGAATGCATTTTTTTGTTTTTATTTAAGTTTTTAATTAAAAGCTTTTAAACGTGAAAATTAAAAAAATAATCCAAACACTGATGTTTATTTAGCAAGAGACAATACAACGAATCCAAAACAAATCAGAAAAATAAATGAAGCAAAAAAAATAGTTTAATAGTAACACTATTTGCTCGATTTTTTGCTTTAATTAATTTGTTATTCATGGTTTTTTTAAATTCATTATGCAAAATTCACAAATTATAGTTATTGGCTACTTACGTCCTCTGCTAGTCTATATTTGAGGATTTTTCTAAGAATAAAATGTGATTGTTAACTTTAACAACTTTATTGATAAAAGCAAGAAAACATAACAATAAGAACAAATTCAATCCAAGTTACTAAATGTCAGAGTAATGTAACTTATTTTGAACTTATCAGTTTATTTTGAAATTTATATTTTTTGGCTGACAAATACTGCAGGGCTTGTAAAAATGGTTAAATACTCTCTTTTTGTAAAACATTAAAAAAACTACATAGTTGTCAATTGAAGCCAATTATTATATTAGTAGTATCTTATTTTATGCATGGATATATTTCAATTCTAAAAATAAAAATGCCCCGGCACTGCGCCGTTTAAACTTATTTAGCCTTGAAATTCTACGTTATTTTATTGCCGCTTTGTTATACAACTATCATTAATGTTTTTTAATAAGTTTGCCAAAAAAACTTAGTTTACAAAAAAATTTTTAGATTAGGTTTTAATATGCTTTCCATCATTTATTTCTATTTAATAAATAGTACAAATGTATAAGGCAGAATTCCGGAGCTTCTAAAACCAAAGCGTCACTCCGGAGCTACACAGCTACAAATTACACAGAGACAGAAATTATAAAGTTTTAATTGTTATGTACTAAACATATTTTTTCAACGCTCCCCCACCTATTTTTACTGAAACCATAACAAAAAAAATAAAAGACCCTATTTTATATACAAAAAGATGTGCAGTATGGAATGAAATTTAGTAATTAATAAGCTAGAGCAAAAATTTTTTCACAACCACAAATCTTTTTTTTTTTTGAAAAATAATACCAACAATCACGACTCGTTAATCACATCAAAAAAAACTAAACTTTTATGAACTGGCCAGTTTTTAGTATCTGGTTTTTATTTAGCTATTTAACAACTAATCGTAAAAACAAAGCCTACCATAAGCTGAAAATATATACAGAAGTGTGCTAAGTAAAATAAATTCAACTATTAATTTAATTTTTAGTCTCTTTTCATTTTATATTTTTTATAAACCTAAAACCAACTTATTACTGTAATGTCCTTTGAAGAAATAAAAAAATATTTTTGATTTTCTGCGTGACCGTTGCCGTTTAAAATTTTTCTCGATCTTAAAATAACTATAATTCCCCGAAGACATTGACCAAGAAGATTAATGGCAAACTATTAAAATATTTATTTTGTTATTTTAACCGTTGAACCAATGTCTTGCAGTTTCAATTTTTTAATTGTGTTTACAAAGCATTTACGAGTTTATTTTGCTATATTTTAAAAAATGTAATGTTACACATTTATTTTAATTTACTTGTTTCTTTTACCTTTTACTTCTGTTACATGAATATTGTAAATTTTTTAGTTGCATAAGCTATTTATTCTTAAAAAATGATTTCCTTTCATGCTGTTTATAGTGTTCGTACTTTTTTTGAATTATCACCGCTTCATCAAAAATTTTTCCCACGCACGTGCTTTTTTTTCTCGCAGATTACCTGTTTACGTAACAAAAAACCGGTTTCTAATTGTGGGGCCCTTTTTTCATAGGCAGGTGCGTTTTTTCATAGTTTTTCAGCGTTTTTACACTAGTGGGGCCCTTTTTTCGCAGGTGCATTTTTTCTAGGGTGCGTTCTTTCCTTTTGACTTTTCCCGCCATGGGGCCCTTTTTTCATAGGCGGGTGCGTTTTTTCATAGTTTTTTGGCGTTTTTACACTAATCGGGCCCTTTTTTCGCGGGTGCATTTTTTCTAGGGTGCTTTTTTGCACCAAATTTTTTAATTTTAAGAATATAAAACACCAAGGAAACTCATAAAACATCGCGAAACACATGAATTTCAGATAAAATTAAGATTTTTAAATAAAAAAATGCGTGTAAAAATGACAATAGATAAACAATTATATTTCAACTTTGAATTTTTTTTGAATAAATCAAATAAGAAGGATATTTTTCTTGATTATAAAGATTTATCATAATTTTTTTGTGATTTTTTAGCCAAAAGAATTATACTGATTTAAGAATCAAAAGGAATAGAATAAAAAATTAGAATAAATGCTTGCATGTACTGATAATATTTATATAATTCATATTTTTATGTATATTAAATAGCATCTAAAATGTCACATGAAACAAAAATGTTTTATTGTTGATTTTTATTATTTAAACTTTCCAGGGTGAAATTTAGTATATTATTAAAAATCTTTTTTTTTTAATTTAGTAATTTTTTGCACAAAATTATGTGAAATATAGAATAAAACATTAAAGGAACGCTGTCACAAATCAGATTCTTATAACGCACTAAAAGGACTACTTCTTTAATACAAAACCTATCTACCTAAAATTCAATATTTTTTGGCTTTTCCAGACCAATTGGACCACATTTATAAATTTCAATTTAATCGGTTTAGTAACAAAAAAGTATTATTATCCAGCTTTATAGGAATTTGATTTGTAATTATATCTTGCAAACGAAGCAATCAATTGATGCGAAAATTCTATTAATCTGTAAAAACTAAAAAAGGAAATATTTCCACATATCCATGTAATTCTTTTATGAATTGACCCTTTTGGGGTTTTTTATAATAATATTAGCTTGTGCTCCAAAATTTTGTAACAATGTTTTGTCGAAATATTTTACAAGGCCAAAAAGTAAGGCTTTTGAGGGCATTCTCTTTTACAAAACAAATTTTAGAGCAAAAATATATACAAAACCAACGTGTTATTTTGTTTATTTTGAAACCTTGATTAAAAATTTTTACAAAGTCTTTGTCAAGATATTAGTATTTTAGTAAAAAAAACCCAGCGATTTTTACCTTAAAATGGTCGGCCAATCTTTGGAATTAGCAAATAATGCTGGATTAAGTCTCTTCTTAAAATTTTTATTCAAATGAACAAGTGCTAATTTTATTATTTGAATTATTTGTTTCGACAGTTTTCAGCACGAAAAAAACGCAAAAATATAACTTGATAAAACACCTGTACTGTTTGTTGAATATTTTTTTGCTTTCAACGTTTCACAAACAATGGAATCTTAGGGTTTTTTAAAGAAAATAGTAATAAGAAAATAGAAATAATTTATTAAAATCAAAAAATAAATAAATCAAGGAGTAAATGACATTTGTTCTTTCTTTAATATTTTTTAAACAAAACTTTGCCAAAATCCCTATTTCAGCCTTTTTTAAATGGAAAAAAAATATTTAAACAAAAACTGTTATAAGATTTTGGAGCGCAGAATAAAGTTTTGCAAAAGAAATGGTCGAAATCAAAGACAAAACTTTTTACTGAATTTTTAAGTGTATATTCTGACACACATCCTTTTTGTAGAAAATTTATAGTTTTTTTTAAATAAATGTGCAAAACCAACAAACAAAACCATGGGTAAAAAATATGCAATTTCAAAGAGTGACGACGCCCATAAGCCATTTAATAAAATGCTTTTTGAATAGTCTTAAAAATTGCCCATTTCTTGGAGTTATGTCATAACAATGGTCTATTCTTTATTAATTCGCGTAAAATTAAGGATTTATTTATTTACGTGAATTCAGATAAATTGAGTTGTTCCATTATTAAATTAAAACAGGCTCTTTATTATAACTGTCATGAATTAACAAAGAATATGACCTTAAAATAAAAATATTATTTAAACAGACTGAAATTATGTTGTTATAATCGTATATTCTAACTAGGGTTTTTATTTAGGACTTGAATATCGTTTGGTGAAGTATAATATATTTTTTTTTATTTTTTAGGGTAAAGCTCACAATTAAGCTAATTAGCTTGGGCTAATTGTGAGCTTGAGATTTATTGCGAGCTTGAGCTTAGTACTCACAATTAAATATATGTGAGTACCAATTAGTATTGAGCATTTGTGAGCAGCTCAATGCATTTCTACCATAAGTAACCGTAACCATTCAAACCTTGTTTGATAAAGTGACGTCAGATTATCGTGATGTGAGTGGTTACTTAATGGGGGTATTTTTTTAACCCTACGAACAACTGTTGCAGCCACGTTGGGTTTAGCTTTAAAATAATAACTAAGAAAGCACCGAGTGGCACAGTTACCGCGCGAGTTTTTAGTTTTCCGATGCATTTTTAGACCGGTATTGATGTTGACCGGTATTGAGCTCCGAGCTCCATCACGAAAATGTTTTTCAAGCCCAATTCTTACTTCGTTAGAAAATGTCCAAACGAAATTTAAGGCCTCAAGAATTTGGCAATCAATTCGGAATTCAGACACCAAAAAATTTAGATTTTTCTAAAAATAGCTTTAAAATAACACTTATGAGAGTGCGGGCGATTTAAGAGTTTAAATTTTTATATTACCTGAACACAACGGTTTCTTAAATGCAAAAACTACCTGCTTTAGATGAAGTACGTTATTTCCGGCCGAAATATTATTACTCCGGTGTGCGAAATGTAATTAGCTTTTTTAAAGTTTCTCTAGGATTTGAGAATAATTAATAAATACATAAGTTTTACCATTAAGTGTACGCTTTGCACTGCGTTATGAATTATGGAATTTTCGTTTAAAGAATTTCCGTTGTAATTTGATTTTTAATATTATTGATCTCATTTACTACAGAAGCTTGCAATATGTAGTATAGACCAGTGTTATTGTAAACAGCCATGTTGAACAGTTTTTATGTGGATCTATCTAGCATTACAAAATTTTCGGTCCGCGGTCCCGCCGCAAAATCAGAATTCGTTATGAAACCAATGATTTTACCAATTTTTTTCGGAAACCGGCCAACATATATTAAAACAATTTCGAATACGTTTGTCAACTTCTGACCATTATTTGGAGCTATTTTAAGCATTAGTATGGTTTTTCATATGCAAATTTATTTCGGTTAACCAGAAAAAACACATTTTATAATGCTTTAATTTAATACAAAAATCACATCAAAAATTTTCAAATAGATGTTTTATTATTTGTAGTATTTTAAAATTTCCAAAATAATACAACAAAATGCATTTAATTTGATAGGAACTTTGTTTCGTGGTGGGAACGCCGACTCAAATTTATAATACTCTACGTAGGTCCATTACTATATTTGGGGTAAGATATCGTTACAAATGTTGGAAGAACTTAAGCTTATTAGGTTTCGATTCTGTGAGGCGACAAATAGCTTTTACTTAAATTACTTCACTAAATAAACGTATTTACCAAACATTATTTTCATTAAATAAAAAACGTATAACACAAAATAAAATATCACAGTCAGATCAAACACATTGGACGAAAAAAACAACGAAATGTCCCGTAACTAACGAATAACTAACGAATAACGGAAAAACAAGAAGCCGAATAATGAGAAGCAGAAGTCGGAGCTCTAGCAGGTGGAGTCGCAGACGCCGTTGGCCGCGTTGAACTTTTTCCCGGCTCTGCAGTTGATCCGGAAGGCGCTGCGTCCGTCACCCTTGCACACGAAATAGTGATTGGCGCAATTATCTCCGTAGGATCCGTCTTGGCGTCCTTGACACGAGAAGCCTGCAAAAATTGAAACAAAAGTAAAAGCCCAGCATTTTTATTTTAAAAAACCTCCAGTTTTTAAAAGCTACCAAATGTCATTTTTTTATTTAAAATACTTACTTCTGGAGCTGTACTATAAAAAATAAAAAAGAAAGTTTCCCATTTATTTTAAAACATGATTCGCACATTTGGTTAGAAACAAAAATCCTATCAAGTTGGCAAATAATTACAGATTTGAAGGAAAAAATCCTCGATATAACCACATTATTTGTCTATTAAGAACTACAAATCTACAACTTCAAGACGCTCTCAACAGAGAAGACTGGCGCTCAATAATTCATGGGCGCCCCGCTAAGAGAAGGGCCGAAACCTACCCCCAAAACGGGAAAAGAAACCAGCGACTAAGCAAAGCCTAAGCTAAACCTACGCAAAATCGAAGCTTAGCTTAAGCTCTGCTAACCTAAGTCTGAGCAAAACTCAAGCCTAAAACTTAAGCCTGAGCGAAACCTAAACCTAAGTAAAAGAAAGCTAAGCTAAGTCTAATTCCGAGCAAAACCTCCGAGCCTAAGCATAATCTAACCTAAGCCTAAGCAAAACCTAAGCTAAGTCTAAGCTAAGCAAAACCTAACCTAACGCCTCTCATGTCATTCTTGGCACGGGGGGTTGGGGGGTTAACCCCCCCAAATTCTGAGAAGGGGGATTTAACCCCCCACTCAGAAGTGGGGGGGAGAAAAGGTTAACCCTCCATTTTTGAAAAAATGAAGAAAAAATGTCTTTAAAATGACTTCCAACTGCCTCCGACTTCTAATTGCCTCCAAACGTAAGTTTTGAGGTCAAAATAAATGTTTTAAGCACTAAAAAGCTCAAAACTGCTATAAAAAAAGCTTTTTGACCTAAATTTAGCGTTTTTCACCTATTTTTTCTTTAAAATCGAAAAATGATATGGGTATTTTGCGTTTCTCAGATTTTAACCCCACCCAAAAAAAAATTCGGGGTTTAACCTTCCCCACTCCGGACCAACTTGCCCATGGAGTAGGTTTTGGGTTTTGATTAAGTCATTAAAAGGTACAGAAACTTAGGTGCATCACCACAACGTGTCACTTGGTTTCGCTTGTAAGTTTCAAAATTGTTGTGATTGTAAATTTTAAAAAATTTACCCATACTTAAAATAAAAAAAAACTAGGGCGAAGCCTCGGATCTCCGTTACAGGAAAGATAATTAGGATATATCGTCAAAAAAGGTCACCTGGTGGTGGTGTGGTGGTGGGTTTGGTAGGTGCGGTTGTCTTCACAGAGGGTCTCGTGATGCCCTTAGCTCCACATTCCTCAACGTCACGTTTGAACACGCATTGCCCCAAATTTTCGCTGAAAAATACAATTTTTTTAATTTTTATATTTTTGTCGCCAACTTGCAACAATTTAAAATTTTTAATTTTAACTGTCGTCTTTAACCTGCAAACTTATACAAGCATTGTCCCCTTAAAAAAATTTCTGATTAAAGTCATATATTAGCAAATATTTGTCACTGCCAAAACACGCTTTGTTTTAAATTTTCACCATATATTAGCAAATATTTGTCATTGCCAAAACACGTGTTTTAAATTTTCTCATTTTTGCTATCTTTTTTTAACTTTTTCACCAAACGAACACCCATTGTCGTAATTTATTTATTTTATAGCCAGCCTTTCCCACACTTTAGTATTATTATTGTCATAAGTTTTCGCTTAAATAAGCTAATTTGTATTCTGTTTTTTATGGGTATGGATGGGGCCATTCCTCTCATTGTTAAGTATATAACAAGTCAATGAGATAAACACCCTTCGTTACAAAGGTTTTGTACATATATTAATGTCTGACTAAATATATATATAATAATAAGAGTAAGATTAAGTGGAATTTTAAAATAATTTTGGAGAACGGGATTTATTTAAATAAAAGGACAATGATAAAACCAGTTACACAGGAAAACCAACAGTTGCAATTTTAGGTTGCTTCAATTTTTTAGTACGCAAGCTAAAAAAGGATCTACTATTTAAAGTTTAGTTTTAAAAGTTTATTTATATCGCATAAAGCAGGATACGCAGAGGCCGACATTACTCAGCAATTGGCAACCAAATACTACATAAAATAATATTAACAAACAATATTTTCACAATGCAGTGTGCATCAACCGGGCGGGACTCGATCCAGCGAACTTCAGTATGCAAGACGTAAGATCTGCCACTGCGCCACAGCCTCCACTGTTAACAAAGGCTGTTAATTTTTAGGCTTAATGAGTATTCGGCCCGCAGTTTAAAAAAATAATCGGTCGAATTAGTTAATTCAAAGACTATAAGGCCCAAATAGCTATTGCAAATGTTCCGAATGGTTATTAAAAAACTATTGGTGTATATAAAAAAACTATATTATATTATAAAATATTAACTACCTGAAGACGGTGTTCCCGGGGCAATTGTCGTGAGTGGCTTGGCCGGCAGCCGTACAGTGGAAGTAGGATTTGGTGCAGGGACCGCTGGAATACAGACCAGCGCCTTTACCAACGCACTCCGCATCTAAATCAAAAAAATAAAAATATTACAGGCGTTTTATAACATTTTTCGGCGAAAATTCAATTTGCTTTTAGAGAGCAAATTTAAAGAATACCTTCGTAAATAAGCTACAATACAAAAAAAATACTTCGTAAATAAGCTTTTTGGCGCGAAATCGAAGTTTTGTAATTTCATAACAATAAGTGCAGACAAAGGTTAACGATCGGTTGGCTGCCTTCAATTTTTGATGACTTAAATGTTTAAAATTTAGAATTTAGAATTTTAGGATTTTGTAAAATGATTTTAGAATTTAGAATTTTGTAAAATAAGAATTTACTTAGCCAGAACAGGCGGTACAGTTCGTTTATTATAAAATGGTTTTTCGGTGGGAGAACGCAATCTATGCTGCTGATGTTATAAATTCATCGTAGTTGAACCGCTCATCTTTTGAAATAACATGTGAGTATAGCCGGAATCCAGCGCGGTAATTTTTAAAAAAACCGCACATCAGCGTTTAATTACAGTAAACATCGTGCTGAGTGCTGGATATACTTATATGATGAGCGGTTTAACTACGAGGCGTCAATACATTAACAACCAGTTGCTCTGATCAAATGAGCAGAAGATTTTCCAGAAAAAAAAACGTTCTGGGCTGAGATGATACCTATTTAAAAGTCATGTCTTAGAGAAACATATAGCGCCGCTACCGCTGGTGTGTTAGGTGAGTAAACTTCAATGATTTTCTATTATTTCTTTCCCACATCATTTTTTTTTCTGGAAAATCTTCTGCTCATTTGATCAGCACAACTGGTTGTTGAATGTATTGACGCCTTGTAGTTAAACCGCTCATCATTTAAGTATATCCGGCACCCAGCACGATATTTACTGTAATTAAACGGTGATGTGCGGTTTTTTAAATAAATACCGCGCTGGATTCCGGCTATACTCACATGTTAAATGAAAAAATGAGCGGTTCAACTACGATGTATTTATAACATCAGCAGCATAGATTGCGTTCTCCCACCGAAAAACCATTTTATAATAAACGAACTGCACCGCCTGTTCTGGCTAAGTAAATTCTTATTTTACAAAATTCTAAATTCTAAAATCATTTTACAAAATCCTAAAATTCTAAATTCTAAATTTTGAAACATTTAAGTCATCAAAAATTGAAGGCAGCCAACCGATCGTTAACCTTTGTCTGCACTGATTGTTATGAAATTACAAAACTTCGATTTCGCGCCAAAAAGCTTATTTACGAAGTATTTTTTGCTCTTTAAATTTGCTCTCTAAAAGCAAATTGAATTTTCGCCGAAAAATGTTATAAAACGCCTGTAATATTTTTATTTTTTTTGATTTAGATGCGGAGTGCGTTGGTAAAGGCGCTGGTCTGTATTCCAGCGGTCCCTGCACCAAATCCTACTTCCATTGTACGGCTGCCGGCCAAGCCACTCACGACAATTGCCCCGGGAACACCGTCTTCAGGTAGTTAATATTTTATAATATATATAGTTTTTTATATACACCAATAGTTTTTTAATAACCATTCGGAACATTTGCAAAAAGCTATTTGGACCTTATAGTCTTTAAATTAACTAATTCGGCCGATTATTTTAAACTGCGGGCCGAATACTCATTAAGCCTAAAAATTAACAGCCTTTGTTAACAGTGGAGGCTGTGGCGCAGTGGCAGATCTTACGTCTTGCATACTGAAGTTCGCTGGATCGAGTTCCGGTTGATATACACTGCATTGTGAAAATATTGTTTGTTAATATTATTTTATGTAGTATTTGGTTGCCAATTGCTGAGTAATGTCGGCCTCTGCGTATCCTGTTTTATGCAATATAAATAAACTTTTAAAACTAAACTTTGAATAGTAGATCCTTTTTTAGCTTGCGTACTAAAAAATTGAAGCAACCTAAAATTGCAACTGTTGGTTTTCCTGTGTAACTGGTTTTATCATTGTCCTTTTATTTAAATCCCGTTCTCCAAAATTATTTTAAAATTCCACTTAATCTTACTCTTATTATTATATATATATTTAGTCAGACATTAATATATGTACAAAACCTTTGTAACGAAGGGTGTTTATCTCATTGACTTGTTATATACTTAACAATGAGAGGAATGGCCCCATCCATACCTATAAAAAACAGAATACAAATTAGCTTATTTAAGCGAAAACTTATGACAATAATAATACTAAAGTGTTGGAAAGGCTGGCTATAAAATAAATAAACTACGACAATGGGTGTTCGTTTGGTGAAAAAGTTAAAAAAAAGATAGCAAAAATGTGAAAATTTAAAACAAAGCGTGTTTTGGCAATGACAAATATTAATTGCTAATATATGGTGAAAATTTAAAACAAAGCGTGTTTTGGCAGTGACAAATATTTGCTAATATATGACCTTAATCAGAAATTTTTTTTAAGGGGACAATGCTTGTATAAGTTTCCAGGTTAAAGACGACAGTTAAAATTAAAAAATTTAAATTGTTGCAGGTTGGCGACAAAAATATAAAAATTAAAAAAAATAATTTTCAGCGAAAATTTGGGGCAATGCGTGTTCAAACGTGACGTGGAGGAATGTGGAGCTAAGGGCATCACGAGACCCTCTGTGAAGACAACCGCACCTACCAAACCCACCACCACACCACCACCAGGTGACCTTTTTTTGACGATATATCCTAATTATCTTTCCTGTAACGGAGATCCAAGGCTTCGCCCTAGTTTTTTTTAATTTTAAGTATGGGTAAATTTTTTAAAATTTACAATCACAACAATTTTGAAACTTACAAGCGAAACCAAGTGACACGTTGTGGTGATGCACCTAAGTTTCTGTACCTTTTAATGACTTAATCAAAACCCATAACCTACTTCATAGGCAAGTTGGTCCGGAATGGGGAAGGTTAAACCCCGAATTTTTTTTTGGGTGGGGTTAAAATCTGAGAAACGCAAAATACCCATATCGTTTTTTGATTTTAAAGAAAAAATAGGTGAAAAACGCTAAATTTAGGTCAAAAAGCTTCTTTTATAGCAGTTTTGAGCTTTTTACTGCTTAAAACATTTATTTTGACAAACTTACGTTTGGAGGCAATTAGAAGTCGAAGGCAGTTGGAAGTCATTTTAAAGACATTTTTTCTTCATTTTTCCAAAATTGGGGGGTTAACCTTTTCTCCCCCCCCCCACTTCTGAGTGGGGGGTTAAATCCCCCTTCTCAGAATTTGGGGGGTTAACCCCCCAACCCCCCGTGCCCATGTATGCCAAGAATGACATGAGAGGCGTTAGGTTAGGTTTTGCTTAGCTTAGGTTGTGGTTAGGCTAGCTTAGATTTTGCTTAGGCTTAGGCTTAGCTTAGGTTTTGCTTAGGCTTAGGTTAGATTATGCTTAGGCTCAGAGGTTTTGCTCGGAATTAGACTTAGCTTAGCTTTCTTTTACTTAGGCTTAGGTTTCGCTCAGGCTTAAGTTTTAGGCTTGAGTTTTGCTCAGACTTAGGTTAGCAGAGCTTAAGCTAAGCTTCGATTTTGCGTAGGTTTAGCTTAGGCTTTGCTTAGTCGCTGGTTTCTTTTACCGTTTTGGGGGTAGGTTTCGGCCCTTCTCTTAGCGGGGCGCCCATGAATTATTGAGCGCCAGTCTTCTCTGTTGAGAGCGTCTTGAAGTTGTAGATTTGTAGTTCTTAATAGACAAATAATGTTGTTATATCGAGGATTTTTTCCTTCAAATCTGTAGTTATTTGCCAACTTGATAGGATTTTTGTTTCTAACCAAATGTGCGAATCATGTTTTAAAATAAATGGGAAACTTTCTTTTTTATTTTTTATAGTACAGCTCCAGAAGTAAGTATTTTAAATAAAAAAATGACATTTGGTAGCTTTTAAAAACTGGAGGTTTTTTAAAACAAAAATGCTGGGCTTTTACTTTTGTTTCAATTTTTGCAGGCTTCTCGTGTCAAGGACGCCAAGACGGATCCTACGGTGATAATTGCGCCAATCACTATTTCGTGTGCAAGGGTGACGGACGCAGCGCCTTCCGGATCAACTGCAGAGCCGGGAAAAAGTTCAACGCGGCCAACGGCGTCTGTGACTCCACCTGCTAGAGCTCCGACTTCTGCTTCTCATTATTCGGTTTCTTGTTTTTCCGTTATTCGTTAGTTACGGGACATTTCGTTGTTTTTTGCGTCCAATGTGTTTGATCTGACTGTGATATTTTATTTTGTGTTATACGTTTTTTATTTAATGAAAATATGTTTGGTAAATACGTTTATTTAGTGAAGTACATGCTAGTTATTTATTTGCGTAATTTAAGTAAAAGCTATTTGTCGCCTCACAGAATCTAAACCTAATAAGCTTAAGTTCTTCCAACATTTGTAACGATATCTTACCCCAAATATAGTAATGGACCTACGTAGAGTATTACAAATTTGAGTCGGCGTTCCCACCACGAAACAAATTTCCTATCAAATTAAATGCATTTTGTTGTATTATCTTGGAAATTTTAAAATACTACAAATAATAAAACATCTATTTGAAAATTTTTGATGTGATTTTTGTATTAAATTAAAGCATTATGAAATGTGTTTTTTCTGGTTAACCGAAATAAATTTGCATATGAAAAACCATACTAATGCTTAAAATAGCTCCAAATAATGGTCAGAAGTTGACAAACGTATTCGAAATTGTTTTAATATATGTTGGCCGGTTTCCGAAAAAATTGGTAAAATCATTGGTTTCATAACGAATTCTGATTTTGCGGCGGGACCGCGGACCGAAAATTTTGTATTGCTAGATAGATCCACATAAAAACTGTTCAACATGGCTGTTTACAATAACACTGGTCTATACTACATATTGCAAGCTTCTGTAGTAGATGAGATCGATAATATTAAAAATCAAATTACAACGGAAATTCTTTAAACGAAAATTCCATAATTCATAACGCAGTGCAAAGCGTACACTTGTTGGTAAAACGTATGTATTTATTAATTATTCTCAAATCGTAGAGAGAAACTTTAAAAGCTAATTACATTTCGCACACCGGAGTAATAATATTTCGGCCCGAAATAACGTACTTCATCTAAAGCAGGTAGCTTTTGCATTTAAGAAACCGTTGTGTTCGGGTAATATAAAAATTTAAACTCTTAAATCGCCCGCACTCTCATAATACTTGATCAATCGGGCTGAATCGAATCTATCGGTTTGTTAGTGTTCTTTTAAAGCTATTTTTAGAAAAATCCAAATTTTTTGGTGTCTGAATTCCGAATTGATTGCCAAATTCTTGAGGCCTTAAATTTCGTTTGGACATTTTCTAACGAAGTAAGAATTGGGCTTGAAAAACATTTTCGTGATGGAGCTCAGAGCTCAATACCGGTCAACATCAATACCGGTCTAAAAATGCATCGGAAAACTAAAAACTCGCGCGGTAACTGTGCCACTCGGTGCTTTATTAGTTATTATTTTAAAGCTAAACCCAACGTGGCTGCAACAGTTGACTGTGTTCGGAAAATCATGCGCATATGCCTTGGTAGAGCCTTTTCTGGAAATGATTGGTTTGGGAGAACCTAAAGAAGCGACATCGCGCAAACACCCACACAACAAGTAGCGTGCGGTAGCAGAACACTCATTCATCAGCGCAAACACACGGGCCAAACCGCGCGTTACAATTATATTACAAAATTTAAGGTTTTTTATCCCTTTACATTTAAAACATGTGTTTAAAACGTTAATAAAAGGTTAATAGTGTTCATAGTAGTTTTATTTAACATGTATGCCTTAACTATTAAACGGCATAATCGATTTGAAATCGAAAAACTAAGATAAATTGTCAATTTAAACTGCCCAATTTAAATCAATTTAAATTTAAAATTTGGTTTTTTTTGACTATTAATATGCTTTTGGAAGGTATCAGGAAAGTTTCTGTATTTATATAAAAGAAAAAAATTTTTCTCTCCCAAAATTCAAAAAAACGTAAGGGTACCCCCTTACGAAAGAATCCGGCTTCGCCGGATTTCGAAGGGGGGGTCGGCCGCCACTCAGCCCCCCCCCCTTATGCACGCCACTGTCCCCCACACTTTTGAAATTTCCCTCATTTAATCTCTGAGGAGCATTTCGAAGGTCTGTGATTTAAGGAGTTACCTACTTCACGAAACTTTTAAATGGTAAATGTCGCTGGTAAAAGTGTGATAAAAATAAATTTTAAAATTAAAAGGATATTAATAGCTCTTGGTGAGTATGGCGTTTGTAACTATGAAAAATTCAATGCCACAAAATCTTTTTTTATCATGGAAGTGGGGTGGTTTTTTATCAAAATATCGTGCAAAATAGCAACCATGCTTAATTTGCGTACTCCTAGAAATATAAGCTATTTTAGTAAAAAATTTTTAGTTTGTGGACGAGGCACTCCCTTTTTTTCACAAGAGTGATGTTACGTATTAATAGTTTTAATACATAGCTTATACTTGCATACGGGGTTGTTTCATATCTTTCTCATCTAATAAAACGTGTCGAATTATTAGTGTTTTAAATGTTCGTAGGATTAAAAAAATACCCCCATTAAGTAACCACTCACATCACGATAATCTGACGTCACTTTATCAAACAAGGTTTGAATGGTTACAGTTACTTATGGTAGGGATGCATTGAGCTGCTCACAAATGCTCAATACTAATTGGTACTCACATATATTTAATTGTGAGTACTAAGCTCAAGCTCGCAATAAATCTCAAGCTCACAATTAGCCCAAGCTAATTAGCTTA